>CM075779.1:22817347-22824847 GCA_037974665.1 Ehretia macrophylla
TTAAATTGTTAAATGATATTCAAAAATATTTTTTTTCAGAAAATAAATTTTTAATATTTAAAAATTACGAAAAATAGGGAAAAATAAGAAAAAATACTAGTCGGCATCGTTTATGGTTAAGACTAGGACGGTATCTGACGTCTTCGAGCCTCCAACTTTCATTCTTGATTAATGGAAACATCCTTGGCAAATGCTTTTGCAGTTGTTCGTCTTTCATAAATCCAAGAATTTCACCTCTGACTATGAAATACGAATGCCCCCGACTGTCCCTGTTAATCATTACTCCGATCCCGAAGGCCAAATCAATAGGATCGAAATCCTATAATGTTTTCCCATGCTAATGTATACAGAGCGTAGGCTTGCTTTGAGCACTTTAATTTCTTCAAAGTAATAGCGGCTTAGGCACGACCCGGCTAATTAAGGCCAGGGGTGCATCGCCGGTAGAAGGGACGAGACGACCGGTGCATACCTGAGGTGAACCAGTCGACCCATCCCAAAGTCCAACTACGAGCTTTTTAACTGCAACAACTTAAATATACGCTATTGGAGCTGGAATTACCGCGGCTGTTGGCACTAGACTTGCCCTCTAATGGATCCTCGTTAAGGGATTTAGATTGTACTCATTCCAATTACCAGACTCTTTGAGCCCGGTATTGTTATTTATTGTCACTACCTCCCCATGTCAGGATTGGGTAATTTGCGCACCTACTGCCTTCCTTGGATGTGGTAACTGTTTCTCAGGCTCCCTCTCCGGAATCGAACCCTAATTCTCCGTCACCCGTCACCACCATGGTAGGCCACTATCCTACCATTGAAAGTTGATAGGGCAGAAATTTGATTGATGCATCGCCGGCACGAGGGCCGTGCGATCCGTCGAGTTATCATAAATCATCGCAGCAATGGGCAGTGCCCGCGTCGACCTTTTATCCAATAAATGCATCCCTTCCAGAAGTCGGGGTTTGTTGCATGTATTAGCTCTAGAATTACTACGGTTATCCGAGTAGTAGATACCATCAAACAAACTATAATTGATTTAATGAGCCATTCGCAGTTTCACAGTCTGAATTAGTTCATACTTACACATGCATGGCTTAATCTTTGAGACAAGCATATGACTACTGGTTGGATCAACCAGGTAGCATTCTTCACCGACGCCGGCGTCGCACGAGGCACATCGTCCCCTAAGGGTTGACGGATCGAGACGAGCGCGCGACCGTCGTACGCAGTTAGTAGTCGTTACTTAACGAAATCCAAGGTCGTGTGCTAGGCGATTCGCACATGCCCCTACCGTCCCCTTGTATGCACCCATATGCACGGAACGGGATGATCAAACTATCTTCCTACCCACGCGGTGCTTGGATTGCCACGACACTAGACCACGTTGGTCGCATTATGACTTAGCGAGGATGATGGCATCGTGTGCGAGGCGATTTGCACATCGTACAGGCCCTTCTGAACGAACCGAGCGACGGCTTCAAGACCGCATGGTGCTTGGATCGCCACGACATTGAAGCATCAGCAATCGTCTCATCGCAACGCTCGCGTCGTTGCTTAAGAAAAGCCAATGCCAGGTGTGCTAGGTGATTCGCGCATCACGCATGCCCCCCACTGTCCCCCTGTATTCACCCACATGCACGGAACAAAACAAGCAAACTACCTTCCTGCCCACGTGGTGCTTGGATCACCGCAATACTATACCACGTTCGTCGCATTACGAATTAGCGAGGACCATGGCGTCGTGTGCTAGGCGATTCGCGCATCGCACAAGCACGTCAGAACCCACCGGGGGACAGCTTCAAGTCCGCATGGTGCTTGGATCGCCACGACATTGAAGCATCATCAATCGTCTTATCGCAATGCTCAAGTCGTCACTTAACGAAATCCAAGGTCGTGTGCTAGGCGATTCGCGCATCGCCCGTTTCCCTACCGTCCCCTTGTATGCACCCATATGCACAGAATGGGACAATCAAACTACCTTCCTGCCCACGTGGTGCTTGGATCGCCATGACACTAAACCACGTTCGTCGCATTATGACTTAGCGAGGATGATGGCATCGTGTGCTAGGCGATTCGCGCATCGAATAGGCCCATCGGAACCAACCAGGCGACGGCTTCAAGACCGCATGGTGCTTGGATCGCCATGACATTGATGCATAAGCAATCATCTCATCGTAATGCTCGTGCCGTTGCTTAACGAAATCCAATGCCACGTGTACTAGGCGATTCGCACATCACGCATGCCCCCCATTGTCCCCTTGTATTCACCCATATACACGGAACAAAACAAGAAAACTACCTTCCTGCCCACGTGGTGCTTAGATCACCACGACACTATACTTAGTCCGTTGCATTACGAATCAGCGAGGACCATGGCATCGTGTGCTAGGCGATTCGCGCATCGCATAGGCACGTCAAAACCCACCGGGGGACGGCTTCAAGGCTGCATGGTACTTGGATCGGCACGACATTGAAGCATCAGCAATCGTCTCATCGCAACGCTCGCGTCGTTGCTTAACGAAAGCCAATGCCACGTATGCTAGGCGATTCGCGCATCACGCTTGCCCCCATCGTCCCCCAAGAGCCACCCAAGCCCACGCGGTGCTTGGATCGCCACGATACTTGACCATGGCCGCGCGAATCTACTCGGCAATAGCCATGGCTTCCTGTGCTAGGCGATTCGCACATCGCACAGGCCCAACGACACATCGGGGGACGGGAATGTCCCCCAATGTGTACCTAGCCGGCGGCACGCGGATGGCTAGTTTTGTGCTTGGGCAACCACTAGCCCCATCATTAGCCATCCCAATAACGTCGACGGTGTTGCGGCACCAAGATGGATAATGAGGGGCTAAGGAAGCCACCACGTTCCTCATTAGCCATCCTGGTGCCGCGGCGAGGGACATGCCGGGGGACGCAGGGTGGGAGTGGCACGACCCTAATGCATGGGTATGCAATGCAATACCTCGGCGTGATTCACTCGGTAGGCTTTCCTACCCACAATATAGCCCACGATATAACCCACAATGTGCCACGAAGTGCCCACAACGTCCCCCCGCATGGACCTCAACCAGGGGGCTTGACACCACATAACCCCCTATAGTACATTTAGATACAAAAATCCAAATGACAATAGTAGCGTACATTTTGCCAGAGATTCAAAATGGGTGTTTTACACTATAAAAGGCCCCATATGGCATGATCTTCGTACCCAACTTGCTCCTTATTGATAGCATATGATATCCAAATGCTTCCAGATTAATTTTTTTGAAAAAATATTTTTTAATATTTAATAATTGCGAAAAATAGGAAAAAATCAGAAAAAATAGTAAAAAATTCATAAAAATTTATATTAATTCATACATTAATTTGTTAAATGATATTCAAAAATAAGTTTTTCAGAAAATTAATTTTTAATATTTAAAAATATCAAAAAATAGGGAAAAATCAGAAAAAATACTAGAAAATTTAGGAAAATTTATATTAACTCATAAATTAATTTGTTTACATGATATTTGGCGTTAAAATTTTTTTTGGAAGGATTGGGAACCTGATTAATCTAATTCGCCTCACAAATGTGACGAACGGTTATTCGGACAAGGGAAATCAATGTCCATATTTGTGTCATAATACATTCCGCGTGGCTAATACCCACAAATGCTTAACATTGCCCGTCATGCCCAACGTCACCTAGTAGTGCGAAAGCCTTCCCCCAATATCCATCATCATCCCCCAAGCGTACCCTTATAGTGCCACAACCGTTCCCCAATAGCGCCCCTTGAGCGCCCCGAGCACGCCACTTAAGCGCACTATCGTGCAGTATGCGCGCCCTATGTGCGCAACCTCGTGCGGCACGGGCGTCCCATGAGCGTACCTTTGTGCCGCTTGCGGGCTATATGCTCACATCATTGTGTGGCATGCACACACGAAGCGTACACTATCGTGCGGCAAGGGCGCCCCATGCGCGCACCTTCATGTCCCATGCGGTCGACATGCACGCACCATCGTGCGGCATTGGTGTCCCATGCGCGCAACTTTGTTCGGCATGTGTGCACCATCGTGCGGCATAGGTGCCCCATGCGCGCACCTTCGTGGGGCATGCAGGCAACATGTGCACACTATCGTGCGACATGCGCGCTCGATGCGCGCACCATTGTGCTGTATGGGCGCCCCATGTGCGGACCTTCATGCGGCTTGCGGGCCACATGAGCGCACCATCGTGCGGCATGGGCACCCTATGTGCATACCTTCGTGCTGTATGTGGGCCACATGCGCGCACCATCGTTTGGTATACGCGCCCGATGTACATACCTACGTTCCGCATGGGTGCCCCATGCGCGCACATTAGTGCGTTATGCGTGCACCATCGTATGGCATGGGTGCCCCATACGGGCACCTTCGTGAGGCATGCGCACAACTTTATACGGCATACGCTCACCATCGTGCGGCATGCGCACCCTATGCGCCCACCATTGTGCGGCATAGGTACCCCATGCATATACCATCATGCGGCATGGGCTCGCCATGGGCGCATCTTCAGCTGCATGTGTGCCACATGCGCGCACCTTCGTTCAGCATGGCCGCCCCATGCGCGCACCTTCGTGCGGTATACGGGCCACATGCGTGTACCATCGTGCAGCATGCGTGCCCGATGCGCGCACCATCATGCGGCTTGGGCGCCCCATGAGCGCACCATCATGCGACATGGGCACCCCATGAGTACACCTTCGTGAGGCATTTAGGTCACATGCCATCACTATCGTGTGGCATGCGAGCCCCATGCGCGCACCATCGTGCGGCATGGGCGCCCTATTAGCGCACTTTCGTGCGACATGTGGGTCATATGGGTGTACCATCGTGTGGCATGAGCGCCACATACACGCACCATCGTGATGCATAGGTGCCTCATGCGCGCACCTTCGTGCTGCATGCGGGCTACATGCGCGTACCATCGTGCGGTATGCACGCCCGTTTCACGCACCATCATGTGGCATTGGCGCCCCATGCGCACACCTTCGTGCGGCATTCGCGCACTTTGTGCAGCATGCGTGCACCATCGTACGGCATGCGCAGGGTACCTCATGCACGCACCTTTATGCGGCATACGCCCCATTCGCACACCATCGTGCAGTATGGGCGACCCATGCGCACGCCATTGTGTGACATGGGCGCTCTATGTGCGCAACTTCGTGCGGCATGTTGGCACCATCGTGCAGCATGGGTGCCCCATGCACGTACCTTCGTGAGGCATGTGGGCCACATGCGCACATCATCGTGCGGTATGCGCGCCCCATGCGCTCACCTTCGTGAGGCATGGCCGCCCCATGTGCGCACCTTTGTACGGCATGCGGGACACATGCGGGTACCATCGTGCGGCATGGCTACCCCATACGCATACCATCGTGCGACACGTTCACCACATACGCGTACCATCATGCAACATGTGCACCTAATATGCGCACCATCGTGCGGCATGGGCGCCCTATGAGCACACATTCGTGAGGCATGCGGGTCACATGTGCGCACCATCGTGTGACATGCGCGCCCCATGCACGCACCATCGTGCTGCATGGGCGCCCCATGTGCCCACTTTCGTGCGGCATGTGGGTCACATGCGCGGACCATTGTGCGGCATGGGTACCCCATGCGCACACCATCGTGCGGTAAGCACGCACCATCGTGCAGCATGGCCGCCCCATGAGCACACATTTGTGAGGCATGCAAGTCACATTCGCGCATGATCGTGAGGCATGCGCGCCCCATGCGCGCACCATCATGCGGCATGGGCACCCCATTAGAGTACTTTCGTGCGGCATGTGGGTCACATGCGCAGACCATCGTGCAGCATGCACATAGAATCGTGATGCATGGGGGCCCCATGCGCGTACCTTCGTGCTGCATGCGGGCCACATGCGCGCCCCATTGTGTGGTATGTACGCCTGATGCACGCACCATCGTGTGGCATTGGTGCACCTTCGTGTTGGATGCACGCCTGATGCACGCACCATCGTGCGGAAAGCGCTGGGCTCCCTATGCGCGCACCTTCGAGCTACATGCGCCCACCATCGTGCAGCATGGGCGCCCTATGCATGCACCATCGTGCGACATCCTGGCACCATCGTGCGGTATGGGTGCCCTATGCCCACACCTTCGTACGGCATGCAGATCACATGCACGCAACATCGTGCGGCATGAGCGCCCCATGCACGAACCATCATGCGACATGGGCGACCCCTGAGCGCAGTTTCATGTGGCATGTGGGTCACATGCGCGGACAATCGTGCAGTATGCGTGTCCCAAGCGCGTACAATCGTGCGGCATGCGTGTCCCATGCGCGTACAATCGTGATGCATGGGCACCCCATGTGCGCACCTTCATGCTGCATGCGGGCCACATGTACACCACATCGTGCGGCATGCGCGCCTGATGCACGGACCATCGTGTGGCATTGGCTTACCTTCGTGCCGAATGCATGCCTGATGCACGCGCCATCGTGCGGTATGCAGGCCCGATGCACACACCGTCGTGCGGCATGCGTTGGGCTTCCCATGTGCGCACCTTCGGGCGACATGCGCCCACCATCGTGCAGCATGGGCGCCCCATGCGTACCCCCATCGTACAACATGGGAGCCCCTTGCACGCACCTTCGTGTGGCATCCTGGCACCATCGTGCGGTATAGGCGGCCCATGCCCGCACCTTTGTGCGGCATATGGGCCACATGCGCACATCATCGTACGGCATGCGCGCCCCATGCACTCACCTTCATGCATTATGGCCGCCCTATGTGCCCACCTTGGTGTGACATGCGGAACACATGCACGTACCATCGTGCGGCATGCACGCCCCATGCGCGTACCATCGTGCAGCACGTTCGCCCCATGCACGCTTTATTGTGCGGTATGCACGCCCTATACGCGCACCATCGTACGGCATGGGTGCCCTATCCGTGCACCATCGTGCGGCATATGCGCCCCATGTGTGCACCATCGTATGACATGGGCGTACCCATGAGCACACCTTCGTGAGGCATGCGGGTCATATGCCTACACCATCATGCGGCATGCGCGCCCCATATGCACACTATCGTGCTGTATGGGCGCCCCATGAGCGAACTTTCGTGCGGCATATAAGTCACATGGTCACATCATTGTGCGGCATGCGCGCCCCATGCGCGTACCATCGCGATGTATGGGCACCCTATGCACGCACCTTCATGTTGCATGCGGGCCACAAGCGTGTACCATTGTACGGCATGCGCGCCTGATGCACGGACTATCGTGTGGTATTGGCGCCCTATGCGCGCACCATCGTGCGGCATGCGTTGGGCGCCCCATGCGCGTACCTTCGAGCAGCATGCACCCACCATCGTGCGGCATGGGCACCCTATGCCCACACCATCGTGCGGCATGGGTGCCCTATCCGTGCACCTTCATTCAGCATACTGGTGCCATCGTGCGGCATGGGCGCCCTATTCACGCACCTTCGTGCGGCATGTGGGCCAC
>CM075779.1:22829847-22837347 GCA_037974665.1 Ehretia macrophylla
TCATATGGTTTGGTTTGATCAGGCAGTATGAGAACAGGTCCGACAGTTATAGTAGTCTTGAGGGCGTCAAATGCATCTTGGCATGTTCCATCCTATACCCAGGGCTTGTTTTTCTTCAGCAACTCGGTCAGAGGCGCGGCGATGGCTGAGTATCCTTCGATGAAATGGCGATAATAATTCGCCAAGCCCAAAAATGACCGCAATTTGGGGACACCATTGGGAGCTTCCCATTCATGAATGGCTTTCACTTTGGCATTATCCATCCGAATTTTCCCATCACCGATGATGTGACCAAGGAATTGCACCTTTTCCTTGGCAAAACTTTATTTTTCTAGTTTGATGTACAGTTCTTGCTCCCGAAGTTTATGCAGTACTAACTTCAGGTGTTCAACATGGTCTTGTAGACAAGTGCTATAGACCACAATGTCATCCAAGTATACTATGATAAAGTTGTCGAGAAAGGATCTGAATACCTTGTTCATCAAAGTACAAAAGGTAGCAGGAGCATTGGTTAGGCCAAAAGGCATAACAAGGAATTCAAATGCACTATACCTCATTACACAGGTAGTTTTTGGCACATCTCCTTCCGTAATTCTGACTTGCCAATATCCTGACCTCAAATCAATCTTTGAGAAGTATCGAGCACCTCCAAGTTGGTCGAACAAATCCGAAATCAAAGGTATGGGGTATTTGTTCTTTATAGTTACCTTATTTAGTGCTCGGTAATCTATGCACATCCGTAATGAGCCATCGGCTTTCTTCTAGAGCAGGATTGGGGCATCGAAAGGGGAACTGGATGGTTGAATCATACCGGCATCCAGCAATTCTTGGAGTTATCTCCTCAGTTCAGCCAGTTCTGGAGGTGCCATACAATAAGGGGCCACGGTAGGGGGCTTTGTACCTTCTACCAAGTCAATCCGGTGGTCAATCTCTCTTTGCGGTGGCAGTTTCTTTGCAAGTTCTAGGGGCATTACATCTTCGAACTTATTCAACACTTTCTGGATGGGCGAGGGAAAATGTGACGTCCGAGATTTAGCCATGCATTCAATTACTGTTGCATCCTTTATTTGCGCACCTCCTTCTATGCCTTATTAATTGTCTTCTTAAATTACTATTCACTCCATTTTTAAACTGCATTCTATTAGTTAATTAGTATTTTTATTAAATCATATTAATTGTTAAAGTAGTGGAAAAAATGTGCAATTGAGCTAGAGGCGATAGGAGAGCTCGTTTAGAAAATAATTTTTGTAGTTGAATGAATAGTGTTACGTAACATAACTTAGGGAATGAATTAGCTAGCATTCATTTTACTATCTAGGCTCGTTTTAAGCTAACTAAGCGCATTTAGTGAACCATTTAAGCAAGCAACTTAGCCCCATTTAATATATAACTCACACAACACACACATTAGCTCATAACTTAGCAAAAAAAAAAAAAAGGGAGCATGCTGAAAACACTGTAGCAAATCCGAGAATTGCATTGGAGAAGAAATAGAGTTTTTTTTTTGCTCAACAAATCCTCATTCCAAGCCAAGCCAAGCCAAGCTAGGTGCAAGTGGTTTAGGGTGTCTACTAGCCTCCTAGGAGCTCCTACGCGCATTGGTGAGGGATTTCACGGCTTATTTTCGCATTTTAAAATAGTTGCTATTTTCTTGATTTGTTGAAAATGTGTTCAAATGCTATTGTATTGATTATCTATGCTATTATACCTTGTATATGAGTGCTAGAGAACATATTTGAGCCATCGTTTCGCAATTTAAACGGTTAGAATCGTTAGTTTGATTTTTAGGGTGAATAGTGACATTTTTCTAGGGTTTTGCGTAATTGCTCGAATTAGCTTGATTAAAGGCTTCTAATAGATGCCTTAGGTGCTAGTGAAGGTAATCTAATAGCCCCGTGCACTTGCATTGTCCTTAAATCGCTAAAAATGTAAAATAGTCGACTTTAATTTGGGGCTTTCGGGGTTAATACGAATCCGGGTGAATTCGGGCTTCAATTCTAGTATCCTTAGGCTACCTAGGTGCTATAGAAGCCTTGATATCCTTTGTTTGAAGCCCGAACATTGTATGTGTAGTTTAAAGCCATAAGAGGGAATTTGGGGCTTTCGGGGTAATCGCAGCCGTTTGAATGAGTTAGAGGGTTGAGAGGGTACCTTGAGAGTTAGTTAGAAGGTTGGGAGAGTTTCCTTTGAAAATGGAATCATTAACCTTGGTTTGGAAGAGAAATAGTTTGAAAAACAAAGGGGTTTAGGTGCAATTTCGGTTGACTCACACTTCTAAACCCATGGCATGACTCCTTAAGTGTTTATATGTGGTTTCAAGTCGATTTGGAGCTTTTGGTATGATTATATGCTTATTTTGTATATGTTCCTTTGTAAACTGCTTATTAGCTTCTATAATTGCTTCTATGCTAATTGCCTCGAGGTCAACCTACTTTGTTGATCCTCATATGTGTTAATGCTTATATTATTGCTATTAACTTTCCATCGTTAAGTGCATTGCATCGTGGTTGCGCAACCATAGTGTCAGGGACGGATGTGTTGAATATCGGCTGGGCGGCAGAGGGCTTGCCGGTGGATATTCAAACTCCGTACCCTAGTCCCTCATTCGCCTGGTCCGGAGATTGCCAGGGGATGTTGGGTCGTAGGATTATCGGGGTACATCCGGAGTACACCCACTGGAGTGTTTGGGGTTATGCCGGCTTATCGTGATCGTGCTCGTGGTTCGTGGATCGTGAATGAAGACCAGTGAAGATTGGTGTATAGGGGATTGTGTGAAATGTATCCTTTTAAATGTGTGGTTACTTATGTTATCATTGCTTCTTAAATTGTCTAAGTGATATTGTTGTATAACTGTATTATCTGTTGCATTGCACGCCCCGGGACTATATCCCTCACTGGGCAACAGTGGTTGCTCATACCTCGCTAACATGTTTCAGGTGGCACAGTTGGTGGAGTTGCCTTAGCTGCTGTGTGATATTTGTCTGAGGTGGATGTGCTTTCTGGTTGCTATGTGAAGAATTTGTTGTCCTATGTATAATCTATTTTGGGGCCTTAAAGCTCATGTATGTATTTGAGTAATATGTAAGCTGGAAGTCTGATAATGTAGTAGCAGTGGTAATTATATGGCTTGTAATAACTTATATTTCTATTTCTAGTTGCTTTGCATGCTTGGGAGTGAATGGCTTAGTGTAGAATGTTTTATCTTTAAGTATGTTTTAATGTTATCCTAGAATGGCATGGTTATTAGACTATATTATAAACAATTTACTTGCATGCTTGTGTGGTTTTGGAACTATTGTTTGCTTCAAGGCTCGGATGGCCGTGAATCTTTAAATATTTAGCCATGAAAAGTTTGTTTACCTTGTAGTTACCTTATTTGAGAATTTACAGGTTTTCAGAATGTCCATAGTACAGGGAAAACTCTGTCCGTTTTTCCCCTAAAATTTTGTGACCGGGTTTGGTATTGGGTTGAGAATAGCATGGTTATTAGAGCCTCCGGTCTCGTGAGGGATCGGGGCGTTACAAAAAAGGATTTTGTTCTGGATATTCTGGTTCTTCCTCTCGCATTGCTACAAGATAGGTATCTTCGTTGCGTTTGACTCCCTTCATTAACTGCATGGCTGAAAGGACCTTGACACCAGGTCTGGTTTCTCGAGTCATGGGCTTAGTACAAGGAATGGAGTTGCCCATTACCAAGATAGAGTTCCCGCATGGCATGAGGAAGGTCTTTACTTTGTCCAACCATTCCAATCCCAAGACATCATCATAATCATCCAAAGGAACGACTGTAAAAGTAACAGTACCAGTCCACTCACCGATTATCGTCTTGACACCAAAGGCAACACCAGTGATGGGGATGGCTTTTGAGTTGGCAGCCTTGATCATCCCTCTGAACTTGTTGATCCGCAAGCCTAGATTCCTTGCAGTATCAGCACCAATGAAATTGTTGGTAGCACTTGTGTCTACCAAGGCTTTGAAGGGATGCCCTTTTATCATAGCAGCAACATATAGGGATCTTTTCCTTGGGTCTTTTGTGGTCTGGATCTCGGCCTTCACAGCATTAAGGAGTTGAAAAGACCCCAATTGAGTATCTTCATCTTCTTGTGATTCTTGGTTGTCTTGTTTGAGGAGGGACGCCATCTTGCCCCGGTAGGGACAATTATAAACCTTATGATCCTTGCCTACGCATATGAAACATTCATACTGTCTCGGGGGAGCTTGGTTGTTTCCCTGATTCTCCATGGGAGCTTTTCCTTTGTTGAAGGCCGGTTTGAATGATCCTTCCTGATTAGAAGCAACATCAGTAGGGTTAGAATTGATAGCTTTGTTTTGATTTCCTCCACCACTTGGCTTCTTATTGTTGGAAGAAGAAGTACCCTTCTTTCCATAATTTCGGTTGGAGAATTCAATTAGGCCTTCAGCGACAGCAATGGCGGAGGCAAGGTCCTGGACACCACGACTTGAACTTCTACTCTCGCCCGTGTCTGGAGTCTATCGAGGAAGGCAAAAAGGCCATCCTTGTCGGACATCTCAAGAATTTTGAGCATCACTTCCTGAAATACCTTAATGTATTCTCGCACATTATTTTGGTGTCTAGCCGGCGAAGCTTACCACGAGCTTCATACTCCACGTTCTACGGATAAAACTGTTTCTTGATTTCTTTATTGAAATCATCCCACGATTCTATGGTGCAAATGCCTCGTTCAATATCTGTGGAACGACGCCTCCACTAGAGGGTAGCCATATCGGCTAGATAGAGTGGGTCAGTTTGAATCTTCGCAGCATCATCGACAAGATTTGCTGCTGAGAAGTATTGTTCCAAGTTTCACAAGAAGTTATCCAATTCTCTTGCATTCCTTTGGCCACTGTAAGGCTTGGGCCTCGGGACATCGATCCTTGGGGCAGAAAGGGCAGCTGGAACAGCTCCAGTGCTTACAACTATCTTGCACAAGGCTAAGTTAGCCTTGACAACTTCGACCTCCGTTTTAACCATGTTAACTTCGGTCTTCATTTCTTCAATCGCAGCAGAAATTTGCGAGTGAAAATTACTCAGGGTCTTTCGCATTTCATCGGCGA
Source organism: Ehretia macrophylla (assembly GCA_037974665.1). NCBI lineage: Eukaryota > Viridiplantae > Streptophyta > Magnoliopsida > Boraginales > Ehretiaceae > Ehretia > Ehretia macrophylla. The sequence goes on from CM075779.1 coordinate 22,834,924, forward strand.
AAGTGTTGAGGGTGCCCTCGGCCTGTCCACACAGATCCTCCACATAGTCCTCTACTTCTTTCAAGCACTCAGGAAGGGCGGTCTTGTCCCTTGCTTCCACTTGTTCCAACCGAGCGATAATATCCTCCATTGCGATAGCATTCCGTAGAACACTTTGTTCATTGCGTCCAATTCGGGATTCCAGCGAGGAAAGCTGGTCGATTGAGCCAGCATGAGAAGAGGGTTTGGATTTGTTTGATTTCCTCGCTGGCTTCTCTGGATTTTCCACAACCTGGGTACTAGGGCCAACAACATCTCCTTCGGTTCCTGCCATACTTCAAAAATACCACGAATAAGAATGTAGACAACGTGGTTGAGCCAGGCACTAAGTTCTTGGCTCTGATACCACCTGTCACGGGATCAGAGGTTGAGACCGAAACTTGACCGCCGTACGGCACTTAACGAGCTAATAAGGGACTTGGCTAAGCTAAGCTTGAAAGATATGAACTTGAAAATAGAAATACAAGCAAGAGTTTGAGAGAAGGGATGTATATTGCTCTATAACCCAAAAAATATGGGATGGTTACAATGAGACATATCCCCCTCATTTTACAGGGGTTAAATTCAAAATAAAGGGTGAGGATCATCCCAGCTTGAAGGGCCAAGATTGCATCTCGTATTCTGCAAACCTAGCTGTCCAGCTTTCTATACACTAGCTGGCAGCTTTGGTTTAAATTTCAAAATAGAGGGTGAGGATTATCTCAGTTGAAGGGCCAGGATTGCACCTCGTATTCTGCAAAGCTAGCTATCCAGCATTCTCTATACACTAGCTGGTAGCTTACATTGTTTATTACTTCAGGCCTACCAACTGCACCATTCAGTCAAAAATAGGGCAGACTATCTGGAAACGGGCGGCTCGTTACAACTGGCCAGAAATCACATTGCGTGAGCATCCGCAGGGACCATCGCAATGCTTTGTTTTAATTAAACAGTTAGATTCCCCTTGCCCGTACTAGTTCTGAGCTGGCTGTTCGACGCCGGGGAAAGGTCCCCAAGGGAGCCGTTCCCAGTCTGCCCCCCGACCGGCATGCAATAACCCGCTCTCGCCGTGAGAACAACTCGAGTAGTCCGCCGACAGCCGACGGGGTCGCGACTGGGACCCCCATGCCCAGCCTTTAGTGCCAACCTTTCTCCCGAAGTTACGGATCTATTTTGCCAAATTCCCTTGCCTACATTGTTCCATCGACCAGAGGTTGTTCACGTTGGAGACCTGATGCAGTTATGAGTACGACTGGGTGTGGACGGCACTCGGTCCTCTGAATTTTCAAGGGCCGCCGAGGGCTCACCGGACACCGCGCAACGTGCAGTACTCTTCCAGTCACTGGACCCTACCTCCAACTGAGCCATTTTCAGGATGGGCAGGCTGTTAAACAGAAAAGATAACTCTTCCCGAGCCCCCCGCCGACGTCTCTGAACTCCCTAACGTTGCTGTCAACCGCCACATCTCGGTTAAGGAATTTTAACCCGATTCCCTTTCAGTGTACGCACGTAATGCGCTATTTGTTGGGCTTCCCCCGACCCTTAAGATCGACTAACCCATGTGCAAGTGCCATTCACATGGAACCTTTCCCCAATTCGGCCTTCAAAGTTCTCATTTGAATATTTGCTACTACTACTAAGATTTGCACCGACGGCAGCTCCTCTCAGGCTTGCGCCCTAGGTTTTGTGGCGACTACCGCGCCCTCCTACTCATCAGGGCTTGGAACTTGCCCCGAAAGCAGGGTATAGGTCAAGCGCTTAAGCGCCATCCATTTTCGAGGCTAGTTGATTGGGCAGGTGAGTTGTTACACACTCTTTAGCGGATTTCAACTTCATGAACACCGTCCTGCTGTCTTAATTGACCAACACCCTTTGTGGGATCTAGGTTAGTGCGCAGTTGGGCACCGTAAGCCGGCTTCCGGTTCATCCTGCATCGCCAGTCCTGCTTATAAAAAATGGCCCACTTAGAGTTCTTGATTCCGTGGCGTGGCTCAACGAAGCAGTCACGCCGTCCTACCTATTTAAAGTTTGAGAATAGGTCGAGGGCGTTACTCTCCCGATGCCTCTAATCATTGGCTTTACCCGATAGAACTCGTACTCAAGCTCCAGCTATCCTGAGGGAAACTTTGGAGGGAACTAGCTACTAGATGGTTCGATTAGTCTTTCGCCCCTATACCCAAGTCTGACGAACGATTTGCACATCAGTATCGCTGCGAGCCTCCACCAGAGTTTCCTCTGGCTTCGCCCCGCTCGGGCATAGTTCACCATCTTTCGGGTCCCGACAGGAATGCTCACACTCGAACCCTTCTCAGAAGATCAAGGTTGGTCGGCGGTGCACCCCCCGGGGGGGATCCCGCGAATCAGCTTCCTTGCGCCTTGTGGGTTTTTACACCTGTTGACTTGCAC
>CM075779.1:22839847-22842347 GCA_037974665.1 Ehretia macrophylla
CCGCGGCTACTGGCACCAGACTTGCCCATCAATTGATCCTCGTTAAGGGATTTAGATTATACTCATTCCAATTAATAGACTGTTTGAGCCCGGTATTGTTATTTATTATCACTACCTCCCCATGTCAAGATTGGGTAATTTGCACACCTGCTACCTTCCTTGGATGTGCTAGCCGTTTCTCAAGCTCCCTCACCGAAATTGAATCCTAATTCTCCGTCACCCATCACTACCATGGTAGGCCACTATCATACTATCGAAAGTTGATAGGGCAGAAATTTGAATGATGCGTCGCCGGCACGAGGGTCGTGCGATCCGTCGAGTTATCATGAATCATCGTAGCAACGGGCAGAGCCCGCGTTGACCTTTTATCTAATAAATGCATCCCTTCCAGAAGTCGGGGTTTGTTGCACATATTAGCTCTAGAATTACTACGGTTATCCGAGTAGTAGATACCATCAAACAAACTATAACTGATTTAATGAGCCATTTGCAGTTTCACAGTCTGAATTAGGTCATACTTACATATGCATGGCTTAATCTTTAAGACAAGCATATGACTACTGGCAGGATCAACCAGGTAGCATTCCTCACTGACGCCAGCGTCGCGGAGGCACGTCGTCCCCTAAGGGTCGACGGATCGAGACTAGCGCGCTACCGTCATAAGCGGTTAACAACGAATCCTGGTTTCTGGCAAAGAAAGACCAAGGACCCCATACCATCGTGGTATGCCGCATCTGAGAGATCGAGCGACGTACCATGAGTCACGTCTGCCGCACTCGTAGGAGTGAGCAATGTGGAACACGAGACGTGCTTAGGGGTTCCTCCACCGTCATCCACGGAGGGAGACACAAGACGAAAGATGGATGATGTGACTTTATACTGCCGTTTTCGTAGGTACGCAACATAGGAAACCGACCGGCCGACCGAGGCAATGTAAGCACTCGGCCCGCAAATGAAGAAGCAAGCAGGGGCAGACGTTGCTGCTCAAGCACGGATCCAACCTACCCATACAAGCTGACCACTACTCATACGCTATCATGTTCGCTATGCCCAGACCACCAAGCTGGTAACCGCCCCACCGTCTAGGCAAAGGAAGCCCTTCAGGCAAACGGAACCGGCGAGATGGTCCAAGCACGCACCGCTAGGCATGAATAATTTCTGAGGGACAAGGGACAGGAACGGCACTAGGTGCATGACTAGGCTTCATGTCGCAAGTTTAGGAGCCTACTTTGTGGTGCCCGACCAAGCACCGAGTGCACGCACTTGAGGTACCAACCGAAAGTGGACTTTCTGCCCACGCAGTGCTTGGATTGCCACGACACTAGACCATGCCCATCGCATTATGACTTAGCGAGGACCATGGCGTCGTGTGCTAGGCAATTCACGCATCGTATAGACCCATTGGAACACACCGTCGGACGACTTTGAGGCAGCACGGTGCTTGGATTGCCACGACATTGAAGCCCTAGCCATTGTCTCATCGCAATGCTCAAGTCATCACTTAACGTAAGCCAAGGCTGTGTACTAGGCGATTCGCACATCGCGCATGCCTTTACCGTCTCCCTGTATGCACCCGCATGCACGGAACAGGACAATCAAACTACCTTCCTACCCACACGATGCTTGGATCGCCATGACATTGGACCACGTCCGTCGCATTATGACTCAGTGAGGACCATGGCATCGTGTGCTAGGTGATTCGCGCATCGCACAAGCCCGTCGGAACCAACCGAGTGACGGCTTCATGACCGCATGGTGCTTGGATCGCCATGACATTAAAGCCTTAGCAATTGTCTCATCGCAACGCTCGCGTCGTTGCTTAACGAAAACCAATGCCACGTGTGCTAGGTGATTCGCGCATTACGCATGCCCCCCACCGTCCCCCTTTATATACCCGTATGCACGGAACGGGATAAGCAAACTACCTTCCTGCCCATGCGGGCCACATGCGCGTAATGTCGTGCGGTATAGAAGATAATACCGCACGATGGTGCGCGCATGGGGCACCCGTGCCACATGATAGTGCGTATATGTGGCCCGCATACCGCAAGAAGTGATGGGGCAAGACCCTACTGCGCGACAACCTTGCCAAGCCGTGCCCCAACTGCGTGCTGAGCTATAGCTCATTTGAGGCCCCAAGTACGTGTCCTATCCAAGGGCCAATCATGCGCTGTCGTACAACTCCATCGGCAGTTGTGCCGTAACTGTTCACCAACGTGCCCAGCTGTGCCGAAGAAAGGCTAACATAACCTCAATCACCGTTAATGATAAGGGAAGAACGTTAGGCACCTCAGTGGGCCGGTAGCACACAAGGTCGAATTCTAATTTTTTACCATCTCTTACGAAGCAAGCATAGGCTATCTAACACTTGAGCTCTCGAGGCGATACGCGGGGTCGGTCGGCAGTAGACCCGCTAGCACTTGGGCATAGCACATAGCACTTAGGCTTTATTGGGCGCAGCACTTGGGTGCACATAGAACTTGGGCATAGAGCTTGTATA
>CM075779.1:22847347-22967347 GCA_037974665.1 Ehretia macrophylla
CCAGACCACCAAGCCGGTAACTGCCCCACCGTCTAGGCAAAGGAAGCCCTTCAGGCAAATGGAACCGGCGAGATGGCCCGAGCACGCACTGCTAGGAATGAAGAATTTCTGAGGGACAAAGGACAGGAATGGCATAAGGTGCATGACTAGGCTGCACGTCGTAAGCTTAGGAGCCTACTTCATGGTGCCTGACCAAGCAACGAGTGCACGCACTTGAGGTACCAACCAAAAGCGGACTTCCTGCCCACGCGGTGCTCGGATCGTCATGACACTAGACCACGTCCGTCGCATTACGACTCAGCGAGGACTATGGCGTCGTGTGCTAGGCGATTCACGTATCGCGTAGACCCATAGGAACACACCGTCGGACGGCTTTGAGGCAGCACGGTGCTAGGAAAGCCACGACATTGAAGCTCTAGCCATCGTCTCATCGCAACGCTTAAGTCGTCACTTAACGAAAGAAAGCCAAGGCCGTGTGCTAGGTGATTGGTATATCGCGCATGCCTCTACCATCCCCCTATATGCACCCGTATGTATAGAACGGGATAATCAAACTACCTTCCTGCCCACGCGGTGCTTGGATCGCCACGACACTAGACCACGTCTGTCGCATTATGACTCAGCGAGGACCATGACATCGTGTGCTAGGCGATTCGCGCATTGCACAGGCCCATCGGAACCAACCGAGGGACTGCTTCAAGACTGCATGGTGCTTGGATCGCCACGACATTGAAGCATAATCAATCGTCTCATCACATCGTTTGCGTCGTTGTTTAATGAAAGCCAATGCCACTTGTGCTAGGCGATTCGCGCATCATACATGCCCCTCACTATCCGCCTGTATGCACAGAACGGGACAAGCAAACTACCTTTCTGCCCACGCGGTGCTTGGATCGCCAAGACATTAGACCACGTCTGTCGCATTACGACTCACGAGGACCATGTCGTCGTGTGCTAGGCGTTTCGCGTATCGTATAGGCACGCCAGAACCCACTGAGGGACGGCTTCAAGGCCGTATGGTGCTTGAATCGCCACGACATTGAAGCATCAGCAATCGTTTCATCGCAACGCTCACGTCGTTGCTTAACGTAAGCCAATACCACGTGTGCTAGGCGATTCGCGCATCACGCTTGCCCTCACCGTCCCCCAAGAGCCACCCAAGCCCATGCGGTGCTTGGATCGCCACGATTGTCATGCCCCTAACTAACATGTTAGTGTGCATGACACAGAATACATATGGTCCACAAAGGCACATGATATTCAATGCACAAAGCAATTAAAGCACATTAACACACATTAACATATATAGACAAGACATCAAAGCTACCTTAAGGCTTCTACCCATGGTCCGAGAGTTGAACCCAACTAATGCCTAGTTAGCAAACTAAGCTCTGATACCATTCTAATATAGGTGTCACGTCCCAACTCGACCTAAGGAGGCTAGACTAGGGTATGACCTAATTCATTTATACTATTTCACATTCTTAGCCTTTTGTTATGATTTAATGCTTAACGTTGGCCTAGAACTCCAAAAGTTTTTTCGAAAAATCGATAGCATAATGGCTGTATTTAAGACCTTTAGTTTGGCCTATTTTCTAAAACGCCTCAAAACCTGTAATCATTGATTCAATTCCAACTAAAATTTCCTAGTTTGTTATCAATAGATATGCCTACTAATTTATCTTGATAGTCTCGTTTGATTGACAAGCCTAGCATGATAACTATGTCTCGTTTATTTGCCAATTCTTGTCTTGCAAGTACTTATTATCCTTTAGCTTACGCATAAGCACTTAAGTAAGATTAGATAGAGTTTCATTATATGCTTCTTCACCTAGTGGTTTAAACACCTATGATAACTACTAATCAAGATAATGAAAGCAAACAACCAATAAAGAGTTCGTCCAGTTATAATCAGTACAAGCCAAAATTAGACCCAAATTACAACGGGGTCATTTACATCAACGAAATAAAGAGTTCGCAAACAAACACAACATTCATATAGCAACCACTTTCAGGAAAAGCACAAAAGCACATAGTCACTCAAAGGAATCATCAACAAGCACATTCTCCTCGGATATCTATTCCAAATCTGCTTCACTTGTGACAAAAAGAGGGTGAGTCCTTATGAACTCAGAGAGGGGGAACAAGTGATACGGTTTTGAAATCCTTTACCAGTTAATCTTATGAAAAATCCTTTGGAAACATGTCATATAAAATAAGTAAGTTCATAACATAACATAAATATAAATGAACACATTTACCCGTCTTTCCTCCCCGAGGTCCTCTAGGAACCAAGCGAGAGTACTTAAACACATAGTAGAAAGGATACGTTTTGATACGTACAGGACTCTAGAGGTGGCTCCTACGAGCTCAAGAGGTAGTTCCCACCACTTTCAGGTGTAGTACTTTGCCCCGTATAGCACTCAGTTCCTGCCGTTCAAGGGATACATTGCGTTTTTGCTTTCAAGTTCATTTCGATAACAATTGTTGCGGACGGCTTCAATCATTCACTTATCACTCCAAATGGGTGTACTCCGGATGTACCATGAAATCCTACGACCAAACTCTCTGAGGGTAGAATGCCAAGCGAGAGAGGGAATTGGACCATGGTAGTCACGGGAGCATCGGCAAGCCCTATGCCGCTCGGCGTTCGTGAAACGCTACCATGCCACAATGAAAGGTTGCAACCTTGTAATGCAATGCCCATTTATGTCATTTAACATTTCAAATTAGGAGGTCAACAAAGTAGGTTGCCTCCGAGAAAGTATATGATCATATTTTGACATATTGGCATATAAGGCATTGTAAGAACATATAATCATTTCATATATCAATTTGAGAGCAATTAAACTTTCATGGGAAGCCAAGTAATCATGTACAAAGCAAGCCATAGAATACCTTTTAACAATTCACATTAGGAGGTCAACAAAGTAGGTTGCCTCTGGATACACGTATGATAACATATCGACAAGTAAACATACGAGGCATGTTTTGACATGTAAATTCACTTTGTAAAACACTTAGAAGCATATGAACATTTAACGGACAGCCAAGTAACAACATATAAAACAAGTCATATAGCTCATTTTAGTTCACATATCAAGTGTTGAGATCATACACGAATGCTACGACACTTACACAAAATCGAGTGCAAGAATAGTTCACTTATCAACATGCAATCATCGGGAATCATGTTTAGAGCTATAAGGACAATTCCGGGCAGTCCATTAACATTTCTCAATATCAATTATAAGATACACATGAATAGTTTAGAACTTGGGAGTCTACGGGGCCATTAGGGCTTACAAGGCCGTGCTCGGGGTTGGTTTTGTTTGCTAAGCACCACAAGTAACACTTAAACCATTTCAAGCATACTTAACATTTATTGGGAAGCCTACTAACCACACAATTGAACACATTAACCATAGGATCATCACTTCACAAGTTTTCATAATTAATAGGGTCTCAATTCGTGCTTACACGTGCGATTAAGCCACAATTTGTCACGTAATTAAACCCAAGCCATGCATCAATTAATTAAACATCCTCAACCATCCAAAACAGCCCACACAACTTCCAATTTCCACAATTCCAAGCATTCAATACCACAAGTAAAGATACAACATGATTCAAGCATATTACCATGCCAAAAACCCTACTGCAATGGTCTGATTTTTCACATTCATTTAGCCAGGAAAATAATCTCCAATATTAGTGAACAAAATGTCAAATTGAAGCTTAATGAGTGTTGATATATGTCAATATCCACCTCTTCATAATAAGTATCGTTAATTATATGGTAGCATAAATTAATGATTCCGACTTAAACGTCGATGAGGTCAAAAGAGATCGCGATGGCTACAAGAAAGAAGTTCGGGAATTTGGAATTACCTAAGATGACGTCGGGTTGATGCAATGCTAAAGTTAGCCAATTTGACCAAAGGAAACTTCCTAGAAGTTGACTTGGACGCTAGCCACCCATGTAGTCAATTGTAGCCACCCATGTGATAAATATGGGTGGCTAATACTTTGAACATGGTTGGTAAAGCCAACCAAGATTGAAATGTTTGATAGGAAAGTCTCCTATGGCGGGCTAGCTGAATTCTATAAATAGGCATGCATTAGTTCATCATTTTCATCCACAACACAATTCCAAACACAATCCTAAGTTAGTCTTTCTTTCTTGTATTCTTCTTGTAAGTCCAGAAGCCATTGAAGCTCTAATCTAGAGAGCGAACGGTGGGACAATTATCTTGTAAGTGTTATATTGAATTGTTATAAAGAGTAGTGTTGTCTTTCTACTTGATTGTTGTTAAGACGTTTCTGGGAAATTGGTTATATTCTTACATGGTATCAAGAGCTTAAGGGGCTCTTAACAACAATCTTGTCTAGTAAAGCTCAACAACTATGACTACTCAAGGTGCTGGTTCTTCTTCTACCAGTTCTAGTTCTGGTTTAGTACTGACAATTCGTATCCGTCCCCCTACCTTCACGGAAGGAAAGCTTGATGGCACGAACTATCTTTTGTGGAAGTTCAAAATCACTACAGTTCTGGACTCCTACGAACTCCTTGATACAGTGTTAGGCACAGATGCAGAACCAGTTGCAGTCCGTGCTGAAGATGACACAAAAAAGGTCACACCTCCAGATCCTCAGCTTGTCAAAGAATGGAGGAGACGAAATGCTGATGCACTTTGTGCAATTGTAACAAGTGTTCATGATTCTGTCCTTACTCTAATTCAACACACAACCAAGGCAACTGAAGCTTGGAGCATACTGAGAAATCAGTATGAAACAAGGAACCAGACTCGCATTCAAAACTTGGAGAATCAGTTAGCTGCTGAGAGATTAAGTGAAGATGAAGCAGCTGAGTCATTTATCAGTAGGATGAAAAACCTACGTGATCAAATGGTTACAGTTGGTATTGCCAAATCAACCGAGGAACTAGCTCGAAGGTGCATTAGAGTGTTGCCTCCAAAATTTGACGGCCTTGTGACAGCACTCAATACACAAGTTCGCATTCCTCCTTTGACGTTTGAAGAATTCACTGCCATGTTGATGGAGGAGGAGATGAGGCTGAGGAGCAGAGAAAATCAACTTGACTCTGCCTTTACAGCCAAGGCAAGGAGTAACCAAGAAGAAAAGAAGAAAGTAAAGAAGAAAACGTTCTCTGGATCGTGCTACTACTGCAATAAGAAAGGTCATGCTGTCAAAGATTGCAGGAAACGAATCCATGACGAGAAGAACGGAACTTTAAAGCCAAATTGAAGAAATAAAGAATCTGCCAATACGGCTGAAACGAAAGTGCATCTGTTTACTGTAACAGATGTATCGGAGGAAACGTGTACTAGTGCACATGTACATCAAACAAGTGCATGGGTGTTAGATAGTGGAACTTCCCGACACATGACCAGCAAGAAGGAGTTATATGACTCCATAAAACCTCTACAAGAACCAATGAATGTTGTCGTCGGGAATAATGCGAGGTGTCCTGTTGAGGGCACTGGAACCATCTCGCTCGTGTCTCAAGATGGAGGAAGCAAGAAGCTGTCCAACGTACTCTTTGTACCCCAGATCACCAGAAATTTGCTATCTGTAGCTGCTATTACAGATAATGATCTAGAAGTGCGGTTCAAGAAGACGGAAGCTTTGATTCTTGACAAGGATCAAAATATCGTAAGTAAAGGTATTCGCAAAAATAATCTTTACGAAATCAGCTCTCTTTCTGCTGTCGTGGATGCCAAAACAAGTCAACTTTGGCATGAAAGGTTCGGGCACATTTCCTATCCTGTGTTAAAGGAAATGCAAAAGAAGAAGATGGTGGCCGACTTGCCTTCAATTGAAGAAATTGAAGGACCATGTGAAGCTTGTATGCTAGGCAAGCAACATAGACAGTCATTTCCCAAAGAGAGTCATAACCGATCAAAGGCTCCTCTAGAGTTGGTACATGCTGACCTCTACGGAAAAATGACTACGACGGCGTTGGGAGGATCTTCCTACTTTATGCTGTTAGTCGACGATTATAGTAGGAAGATGTGGGTGTACTTCCTTCGGGACAAGGCTGATGCTCTTGAAAAGTTTAAAGTGTGGCACAAACTTATGACAAATGAGAACACAACTCAGTTGAAGAAACTTCGTACCGATCGTGGGGGGGAATTCTGTTCTACAGAGTTCACCAACTACTGCAACAAGCTTGGGATTAAGCGCCAATTGACTGCTCCATACACACCACAACAAAATGGAGTTGTGGAACGAAGAAATCGAACAATTGTAGAAATGGCTCGATGCATGTTGAAAGGTGCTGGCCTACCTGACACATTCTGGGCTGAAGCAGTCAACACAGCGGTATACATCCTCAATCGGTGCTCAACCAGGGCACTCAACGATAAGACTCCTAATGAGGCTTATTATGGTACGAAACCTTATGTGTCTCATTTAAGAAAATTTGGGTGTGAATGTTTTGTACACATTCCAAATGAAAATCGAAAGAAATTGGATGACAAGAGCAAGAAGGGCATTTTCTTGGGATATAGTGAAGAGTCTAAAGCATACAGACTCTATGATGTAGAGGCCAAGAAGGTGATCATAAGCCGAGATGTGGTGTTTAATGAGCGACCACACTCAATGGAGGATAGCGGTCCTGCCATTTCGTCATCAACTGATGAAGTAATCCACCAAGTGCCTGAACAATGACCGTTGAACAATGAAGAAGTCTCTAATGATGAGGAGACTGAAGACCAACCTGTTGTACCCACAAGGAAGCCACAACCGAAGTGGTTCCAACAGCTCTTTGATGGAAGAAATCCAGGAATTACTGATGATAGTCCACGTCCTGATGGACTAAAACGATCAAAGAGAATAGAGGAGCAGAACAGATCAGGACAACAACTAGTAAACATGGCTTTGATGACCCAAATCATCAAGACGGTAAAAGAACCGGTAACTGTGGAGGAAGCCATGTCAGATCCAAATTGGAGAGCAGCTATGCAAGCCGAGTATGATAGTATCATGAAAAATGATACTTGGGAGATCGTTGAAAAGCCACTGAATAGAAAAATTATCGGCACCAAATGGATCTGGAAAGTGAAGTACAAGGTAGATGGAAGTCTTGAAAAATACAAGGCACGCCTTGTAGCACAAGGATTTTCGCAAGTTGAAGGTTTCGATGTATATGAAACCTTTGCTCCAACAGCAAAAATGTCAACAATCAGGCTAGTTGTTGCAGCTGCCGCGCATTATGAATGGATTGTACATCAAATGGATGTCAAGTCAGCTTTTCTTAATGGGCAACTTGAAGAAGAAGTCTACGTTGCACAACCCCCTGGCTTCCAAATACCAGGTGAAGAAGAAAAAGTCTGCAAATTGAAAAAGGCTTTATATGGGTTAAAGCAAGCACCACGAGCTTGGTACAAACGTATAGACTATTTCTTCTTGCAACATGGTTTCTGTAGAAGCAAATCAGAGGCCAACTTGTATGTTCTAAGTGAACAAGGAAAGAAGGTAATTGTAGTCCTATATGTGGATAATCTTGTAATCACTGGTGACCATGAAGATAATATTCGGAAGACGCAAGAATGGTTGAGCCAAGAATTTGAAATGACAAATCTTGGTATTCTTCATTATTGCTTGGGAATCGAGGTATGGCAAAAACCTCATACTATCTTCATCTCGCAGCAACGATATGTTCGTGAGCTTCTGATTGCATTTGGTATGTCCGAGTGCAAATCAGTTGTCACCCCGATGGAAGTGAATATAAAGTTATCAATTGATGATCCTTCAGAACAAGTTGATAACAAGCTCTACAGAAGATTGGTGGGAAGTTTAATCTTCCTTTGTAACACAAGACCTGATATTAGTTATGCTGTGGGAGTTCTCAGTCGGTTTTCAAATAAACCGAAACAAAGTCACTGGCAAGCAGGGATGCGGATCCTCAAATATCTCAAAGGCACGTTGGAGTATGGGATATCATACAAGTCTGGAGATACTTTATCTGGGTACTGTGACTCAGACTGGGCTGGTGACATTGACTCAAGAAAATCTGTTACAGGTTACGTATTCACATTCGGTGGTGGAATCATCTCATGGGCTAGTAAGAAGCAACCCACCGTTGCACTTTCATCAACGGAGGCAGAATACAAGGCTGCTTGTGTAGCATCCTGTGAAGCTGTTTGGCTACGACGCATCATGATTGATATTGGCATTCCAATAGAGGAAGCAACAATGTTGAAATGTGACAGTCAGAGTTGTATAGCCATGTCAAAGAATCCGGTATTTCATGCTAGAACAAAACACATAGAGATTCAGTATCACTATGTGAGGGAACTGATCGAGGAAGGTGAAATCTACATGGAGTACTGCCCTACAGAAGATAATTGTGCAGATATCTTCACTAAAGCGTTAGGGAGCATCCAATTGAGCAAGCATCTTCAAACATTGGGTGTTGGCCCAATAGTTTAGTCAACATGAGGTGAACATTGAGGGGGGGTGTTGATATATGTCAATATCCACCTCTTCATAATAAGTATCGTTAATTATATGGTAGCATAAATTAATGATTCCGACTTAAACGTCGATGAGGTCAAAAGAGATCGCGATGGCTACAAGAAAGAAGTTCGGGAATTTGGAATTACCTAAGATGACGTCGGGTTGATGCAATGCTAAAGTTAGCCAATTTGACCAAAGGAAACTTCCTAGAAGTTGACTTGGATGCTAGCCACCCATGTAGTCAATTGTAGCCACCCATGTGATAAATATGGGTGGCTAATACTTTGAACATGGTTGGTAAAGCCAACCAAGATTGAAATGTTTGATAGGAAAGTCTCCTATGGCGGGCTAGCTGAATTCTATAAATAGGCATGCATTAGTTCATCATTTTCATCCACAACACAATTCCAAACACAATCCTAAGTTAGTCTTTCTTTCTTGTATTCTTCTTGTAAGTCCAGAAGCCATTGAAGCTCTAATCTAGAGAGCGCACGGTGGGACAATTATCTTGTAAGTGTTATATTGAATTGTTATAAAGAGTAGTGTTGTCTTTCTACTTGATTGTTGTTAAGACGTTTCTGGGAAATTGGTTATATTCTTACAATGAGTGCTTTAAATCTAGAAACAAACTTCGCTGCATTTGGAGTTCGTACTTAGGACTTATGGCCAAAACTGTGAGACTACACAAAATTGTCCAAATTCGTACACATTTCGATATTTGCTACTTTTGAGGCCTTTAAGCTAAAATTTAGCCTTAGCCTATTTATGCCAAATGTGTTCAGAACTGACCAATCTAGTGGGTTACCAAATTTAGTGCATTTTGGACATTTTTTACTAGGCAAAAAATATTTCGTTCCACAAGGTCAGAAAGCTGCCAGAACCCTACTTCATATTTCCAAGTTTTCCAGATTTAGACACATCACGATATTTGACCATTTTGGAGGTCTTAGAATCACAATTGGCCTTGGCCTATTTCTACAAAAAATGTTCAGAACTGACAAGACGGGTGACCTACCAATTTTGATGCATTTTTATCAATTTTTACTAAGCCAAAAGCACTTCGTTCTACAAAGTCAGTAATCTGCCAGCAAAAAATGTTTTTACATATCTTCAAGTTTCTAGCCATTATCAAGCCATGCATGAGTAGATAGGCTCATATACACACATATACAATAACTACAGAGATAAATATAGCTATATGAGAGCATGCATGTGAGTTGTGAAAGCTTTTTAAAAGAGTTTAACCCTCACCTTAGCCTATTGATGGATGAAAATGCACAAATGCTCTTGAAATCACACAAAAGGTCTTCTTTCCTTGCTTTGGCTGAGTGGTATCTTGATTTCCTTTAAATCCCAGCTTAGTTAGCTTATGCTTAGTGTGTGCATGTGATTAGAACAAAAAGAAATGGAAGAAAACCATCAAAACTTTACCTAGGCTGAAAATGAGAGGTTTGAGAGCTTGTGTGAGTTTTCTTGCTATGTTGCTTGCTTGTGCTTGCTATGGCCGAGCTTGGGAGAGTCTTAGAGAGTTTTTAGGAGTCTTGAATGCTCAAGGGGCAGCCATGGTCGAAAATGAGAGAGAAGGAGAGAGAATGAGAGAGTTTTGAGAGAAAAATAAATGTTTGAAGAGTTGTTTGTGAGCATGTGCTTGTGTGTTGGCCTTGAGCTTTGAAAAATCTGATTTTGTGTCATCTTTTGAGTATTATTTGAATTGTTAGCATGCTATGGTGATGTGGCCGAGAAAGGGAAGGGTTTAGGTGAGGTTTTTATTATTTTTTTTTGTATTGTCATGCATTTGTCTATCCTAGGTTGCATTGTGTTTTGTACTTGTCATAGGAATGTTTGGAAATTAGGAAATCTAGGTAGAATAAAATATAGGAATGTTTGTTGATGAGTTTGAATTATGAATAGAATAATAGAAAGTGGGAAATGTAGGAATAGTTTAGTGTTATTTTATTGTTAGTGGAGTTTGTAGAGAATTTGAATTAGGAATATAATATTAGTTAGTGGATTGTGTAGGATTATTTAATAGTCTAGTGCTTTGGGTAGGATTCTTTGTTGATTAGCGTGCGGGCACGTTTTCCTATGTCTAGGTCACATACTATGAGGTAAGGCATACACTACGAGACACGCACAAAAATCAATACGTGACACGAATCACGAGGTAGACACGAACTACGAGGTAAGACACGTACTTCAAGATAAATGTACGGGTTTCAATGCAAATGCACACAACCCTATGTGAATGCACGTAAACCAATGCAAGGCACGTAATTCAATGCAATGCACGTAAATTGAGGTATAACTTTTAAACCTAGGTTCGGGCAAATTGAGGTATAACTTTTAAACCTAGGTTAGGGCACGCAGTTCAAGATCAGTGCACACAAATTGAGGTATCACTCGTAAATCGAAGTTAGGGCACGTGAGTCAAGGATTAGGGCACACAATTCTAGGTCAAGGCACGTATGACGAGGCATGCACGAAAACCAAGACAGGACATGTAATCCAAGATCGGTCATATAATTTTGGGTCTAAGGTACGCAAATCGAGGTAAGACACGTTATTCGGGGTCGAGCCTCACAACGACACTAGACCATGGTCATGTGCATCAACTCGACAACGGCCATGGCTTCGTGTGCTAGGAGATTTGCGCATCACGCAGGCCCAATGACACGTCGAGGGACGGGAATGTCCCCCAACGTGTACCTAGCCGGCGGCACGGGAATGGCTAGTTTTGTTCTTGGACAACCACTCGCCCCATCATTAGCCATCCCAATGATGTCGACGGTGTTGCGGTACCAAGATGGATAATTAGGGGCTAGGGAAACCACCACGTTCCTCATTAGCCATCCTGGTGTCACACCGAGGGACATGCCGGGTGACGCGGGGCGGGGGTGGCACAGCCCCAACGCACGGGTATGCAATGCAATACCTTCGGCATGATTCACTCGGTAGGCATTTCCGCCCACAATATAGCCCACGATATAGCCCACAATGTGCCACGAAGTGCCCACAACGTCCCCCCGCATGGACCTCGACCAGGGGGTTTGACACCACATACCCCCCGTAGTACATTTAGATGTAAAAACCCAAGTGACAGCAGTAGCGTACAATTTGCCTGAGATTTATAATGGGTGTTTTACACTATAAAAGGCCCCATATGACATGATCTTCGTACCCAACTTGTTCCTTATTGATAGCATATGATATCAAAAAGCTTCAAGATTATTTTTTTCAAAAAAATATTTTTTAATATTTAATAATTGCAAAAAATATGGAAAAATCATAACAAATAGTAAAAAATTTGAAAAAATTAATATTACTTCATACATTAATTTGTTAAATGATATTCAAAAATATTTTTTTTGAAAAATTAATTTTTAATATTTAAAAATTACGAAAAATAGGGAAAAATCAGAAAAAATACTAGAAAATTTAGGAAAATTTATATTAATTCATAAATTAATTTGTTTACATGATAATTGACGTTAAATTTTTTTTTTGGAAGGATTGGGAACTTGATTAATCTAATTCGCCTAAAAAATGTGACGAATTGTTATTCGGACAAGGGAAATGTTAAGACCACTTCATAGATTTGGAAACCACTTGTAAAAGGAAATCAATGTCCACATTTGTGTCATAATACATTTCGCATGCCCAATACCCTCGAATGCTTAACATTGCCCGTCGTGCCCAACCTCCCCTAGTAGTGCCAAAGTCGTCCCCTAACATCTCCCATCGTCCCCCAAGCGTAACCCCATAGTACCCCAGCCGTGCCCCAACAGTGCCCCTTGAGTGCCCCGTGCGAACCACTTGAACCCACGATCGTGCGGTATACGCACCCTATGTGTGCAACCTCGTGCGGCATGGGCGCCCCATGCACGAACCTTCGTGTCGCATGCGGGCCACATGTGTGCACCATTGTGAGGCATGCGCGTACGATGGGCACACCATTGTGCGGCATGGGCGCCCATGCGCATACCTTCGTGCCGCATACGGTCCATATGCACGTACCATCGTGCGGCATGCGCGCCCGTTGTGCGCACCATCATAAGGTGTAGGCGCCCCATACGCACACCTTTGTGTCGCATACGGTCCACATGCGCGGACCATCGTGCGGCAAGCGCGCCCAATGCGAGCACCATCGTGCGGCATGAGCACCCTATGCGTGTACTTTCGTGCAGCATGTGGGCCACATGCAAGCACCATCATGCGGCATGAGCGGCCAATGCATGCTATCGTGCGGCATGGACACCCCATGCGTGCCCTATCGTGCAGCATGGGCGCCCTATGCATGCATTTTTGTGTTGCATGCAACCACATGCACGCACCATCATGTGATATGCGCACCCGATGTGAGCCCCATCGTGCTGCATAGGAGCCCCATGTGCGCACCTTCGTGCTGTATGCGCACACCATCGTGCGACATGCGCGCCCTATGCGTGCACCTTCGTACGGTATGGGCACCCCATGTGCGTACCTTTGAGTGGCATGCGCCAACCATCGTGCAACATGGGCACCTCATGCGCACACCATCGTGCGGCATGGGTGCCCCATGCGCGCACCTTCGTGCATCATCGTGCGGCATGTGCGCCGCATGCGTGCAACGTCGTGTGGCGTGCCGCCCTATGCGCGCACCTTTGTGAGGAATTTGGGCCACATGCTTTTACCATCGTGCGGCATGGGGGCCTCATGCGTGTACTTTCGTGCGACAAACAGGCCACATGCGTGCACCATCTTGCGGCACTGGCGTACCATCTTGCGGCACTGGCGTACCATCTGCGCACCTTCGTGCTGCATGGGCGCCCCATATGCTCACTTTCGTGCTGCATTGTTGCCCAAGTGCTTGCCCCATCGTGCCCGATGCGCGACCCCACTACGCAATAACCTTTCCAAGTCGTGCCCCAACTGCGTGCCAAGCTGTAGCTCATCCGAGGCCAAGTGCGTGCCCCATCTGAGGCCCTAAGTACGTGTCCCATCCAAGGCCCAATGGTGCACTATCGTGCAACATCATGGGCAGTCGTGCCGCAACCGTTCACCAACGTGCCCAGCCGTGCTGAAGAAAGGGGCAACATAACCTCAGTCACCGTTAATGCTGAGGGAAGAACGTTAGGCACCTTGGCGGGCCGGTAGCACACAAGGTCGGATTCAAATTTTTTGCCATCTCTTACGAAGCAAGCATAAGCTGTCTAACAATTGGGCACTCGAGGAGATGCGCGGGGTCGGCCGGCAGAGGGATACCTTTGAATAGCTGGTTAGCAGGCTGATGTCTCGTTTGTTAACAGAATTAACCAGATAAATCGCTCCACCAACTAAGAACGACCATGCACCACCACCCATAGAATCAAGAAAGAGCTCTTAGTCTGTCAATCCTTTCTATGTCTGGACCTGATAAGTTTCCTCGTGTTGAGTCAAATTAAGCCCCAGGCTCCACTACTGGTGGTTCCCTTTCGTCAATTCCTTTAAGTTTCAGCCTTGCGACCATACTCCCCTTGGAACCCAAAAACTTTGATTTCTCATAAGGTGCCGGTGGAGTCCTAAAAGCAAAATCCGCCGATCCCTGGTCGGTATTGTTTATGGTTGAGACTAGGACGGCATCTGATCGTCTTCGAGCCCCCAACTTTCGTTCTTGATTAATGAAAACATCCTTAGCAAATGCTTTCGCAGTTGTTCGTCTTTCATAAATCCAAGAATTTCACCTTTGACTGTGAAATACAAATGCCCCCGACTGTCCCTGTTAATCATTACACCGATCCCGAAGGCCAACTCAATAGGATCGAAATCATATAATCTTATCCCATGCTTATGTATACAGAGTGTAGGCTTGCTTTGAGCACTCTAATTTCTTCAAAGTAACAGCGCCGGAGGCACAACCCGGCCAGTTAAGGTCAGGAGCGCATCGCCGGCAGAAGGGACGAGATGACCAGTGCGCACCTGAGGCGGACCGGCCAACCCATCCCAAAGTCCAACTATGAGCTTTTTAACTGCAACAACTTAAATATACGCTATTGGAGCTGGAATTACCGCGGCTGCTAGCATCAGACTTGCCCTCAAATGGATCCTCGTTAAGGGATTTAGATTGTACTCATTCCAATTACCAGACTCATTGAGCCCAATATTGTTATTTATTGTGACTACCTCCCCGTGTCAGGATTGGGTAATTTGCACCCCTGCTGCCTTCCTTGGATGTGGTAGCCGTTTCTCAGGCTCCCTCTCCAGAATCGAACCCTAATTCCCCTTCACCCATCACCACCATGGTAGGCCACTATCATACCATCGAAAGTTGATAGGGAAAAAAATTTATTGATGCGTCGCTGGCATGAGGGTCGTGCGATCCGTCGAGTTATCATGAATCATCGTAGCAACGGGTAGAGCCCGCATCGACCTTTTATCTAATAAATGCATCCCTTCTAGAAGTCGGGGTTTGTTCCATGTATTAGCTCTAGAATTATTACGGTTATCCGAGTAGTAGATACCATCAAACAAACTATAACTGATTTAATGAGCCATTCGCAGTTTCACAATCTGAATTAGTTCATACTTACACATTCATGGCTTAATCTTTGAGACAAGCATATGACTACTGGCAGGATCAACCAAGTAGCATTCCACACCGATGCCGGTGTCGCACGAGGCATGTCGTCCCCTAAGGGTCAATGGCTCGAGATGAGTGCACGACTGTCTTACGCAGTTAGCGACGAATGATGGTTTCAAGCAAATAGAGGCCAAGGACCCTATACCATCGTGGTGTGCCGCATTAGTGAGATTGAGCGACGCACCATGGGCCTCGTCTGCCGCACTCGTAGGAGTGAGCAATGTGGAACACGAGACGCGCTTAGGGGTTCCCCTCACGTCGTCCATGGAGGCAGACGCAAGGCTAAAGATGGATGATGTGACTTTATACTGCCGTCTTCGTAGGTACGCAACACAAGAAACCGAACGGCTGACCGAGGCAACGTAAGAACTCAGCCCGCAAATGAAGAGGCAAGCAGGGGCGGATGTCACTGCTCAAGAAGAGATCCAACCGACCCATACAAGCCGACCACCACTCATGCGCTATCACATTCGCTATGCCAGGACCACCAAGCTAGTAACCGCCCTACTGTCTAGGCAAAGGTAGCCCTTCAGGCAAACATAACCGGTGAGATGGCCCGAGCATGCACCGCTAGGCACAAAAAATTTCTGAGGGACAAGGGACAGGGACGGTATGAGGTACATGACTAGGCTGCACATCGCAAGCTTAGGAGCCTACTTTGTGGTGCCCAACAAAGCACCAAGTGCACGCACTTGAGGTACCAACCGAAAGCGGACTTCCTACCCACGTGGTGCTTGGATCTCCATGACACTAGACCACGTCCGTCGCATTATGACTCAGCGAGGACCATGGCGTCGTGTGCTAAGCAATTCACGTATCGTGTAGACCCATAGGAACACACCGTCGGACGACTTTGAGGCAGCACGGTGCTTTGATCGCCGCGACATTGAAGCTCTAGCCATCGTCTCATCATAATTCTCAAGTCATCACTTAACGAAAGCCAAGGCCGTGTGCTAGGCGAGTCGCGCATCGTGCATACCCCTACCGTCTGCCTGTATTCACCCCTATGCACAGAACGGGACAATTAAACAACCTTCCTGCTCGTGCGGTGTTTGGATCACCACGATACTAGACCATGTCCGTCGCATTACGACTTAGTGAGGACCATGGCAGCGTATGCTAGGTGATTCGCGCATCGCATAGGCGCGTCGGAACCAACTGGGGGACGGCTTCAAGACCGCATGGTGCTTGGATCGCTATGACATTGAAGCATCAACAATCATCTCATCGCAACGCTTGTGTTGTTGCTTAACAAAAGCCAATACCACGTGTGCTAGGCTATTCGCGGATCACGTATGCCTCCCACCGTCCCCCTGTGTGCATCCGTATGCATGGTACGGGACAAGCAAACTACCTTCCTGCCCACGCGGTGCTTGGATCGCCATGACACTAGACCATGTCCGTTGCATTATGATTAAGGGTGGACCATGGTGTCGTGTGCTAGGCGATTCACGCATCGCGTAGACCCATAGGAACATACCGTCGGACGGCTTTGAGGCAGCACGGTGCTTGGATCGCCATGACATTGAAACTCTAGCCATCGTCTCATCGCAACGCTCAAGTCGTCACTTAACGAAAGCCAAGGCCGTGTGCTAAGCGATTCGCGCATCGCGCATGCCCCTGCCGTCGCTCTGTATGCACCAGTATACACGGAACGGGACAATCAAACTATCTTCCTGCCCACGCAGTACTTGGATCGCCACGACACTAGACCACGTCCATCGCATTACCACTCAGCGAGGACCATGGCATCGTGTGCTAGGCGATTCGTGCATCGTACAGGCACGTCAGAACCCACCTGGGGACGACTTCAAGGTCACATGGTGCTTGGATCGCCACGATATTGAAGCATCAGCAATCGTCTCATTGCAACGCTTGCGTCGTTGCTTAACGAAAGCTAATGCCACGTGTGCTAGGCGATTCGCGCATCACGCTTGCCCCCACCGTACCCCAAGAGATACCCAAGCCCATGTGGTGCTTGGATTGCCACGACACTAGACCATGGCCGCGCGCATCCACTCGGCAACGGCTATGGCTTTGTGTGCTAGGCGATTCATGTATCGCGTAGGCCGAATGACACGTCGGGGCACGGGAATATCCCCCAACGTGTACAGAGCCGGCGGCACGGGAATGGCTAGTTTAACCACTCGCCCCTTCATTAACCATCCCAATGACGTCGTCGGTGTTGCGGTACCAAGATGGATAATGAGGGGCTAGGGAAGCCACCACGTTCCCCATTAGCTATCCTGGTGCGGCGCCGAGGGACATGCCGGGAGACGCGAAGCGGGGGTAGAACGGCCTTAATGCACGGGTATACAATTGAATACCTCGGTGTGAATCACTCGGTAAGCATTCCCTCCCACAATATAGCCCATGATATAGCCCACGATATAACCCACAATGTGCCATGAAGTGCCCACAACGTCCCCCCGCATGGACCTCGACCAGGGGGCTTGACGCCAAATACCCCCTATAGTACATTTAGATGCAAAAACCCAAGTGACAACAGTAGCGTACATTTTGCCAGAAATTCATAATGGGTGTTTTACACTATAAAAGGCCTCATATGGCATGATCTTCGTACCCAACTTGCTCCTTATTGATAGCATATGATATCCAAATGCTTCAAGATTAATTTTTTTGAAAATATATTTTTTTAATTTTTAATCATTGCAAAAAATAGGGAAAAATCAGGAAAAAAAAAAATAAAGAAAAATTAAAATTAATTCATACATTAATTTGTTAAATGATATTCAAAAATGTTTTTTTTGAAAAATTAATTTTTAATATTTAAAAATTACTAAAAATAGGGAAAAATAAAAAAAATACTAGAAAATTTAGAAAAATTAATATTAATTCATAAATTAATTTGTTTACATGATATTTGGCGTTAAAATTTTTTTTGGAAGGATTGGGAACCAGATTAATCTAATTCGCCTCACAAATGTGGCGAACTGTTATTCGGACAATGGAAAGGTTAAGACCACTTCATAGATTTGGAAACAACATGTAAAAGGACATCAATGTCCACATTTGTGTCATAATACATTCCACATGCCCAATACCTACGAATGCTTAACATTGCCTGTCGTGCCGAACGTCCCCTAGTAGTGCCAAAGTCGTCCCCCAATATCCCCTATAGTCCCCCAAGCATACTCCCATAGTGCCCCAGCTATGCACCAACAGTGCCCCAACAGCGCCACTTTAGCGCCCTGTGCGTGCCACTAGAGCGCACCATCGTTCGGTATGTGCGCCCTATATGTGCAACCTCGTGCGGCACGGGGGCCCTATGTACGAACCTTCGTGCCGCTGCGGGCTACATGCTAGCACGATGCGCACACCATCGTGCGGCATAGGCGCCCCATGCGCGCACCTTTGTGCTGCATGCGGTCCACATGTGCGCACAATCATGCGGCATGCCCGCCCAATGCAAGCACCATCGTGCGGCATGGGCACCCCATACGTGCACCTTCGTGAGGCATACGCAGACCATCGTGCGGCATGGGCGTCCTATGAGCGCACTTTCGTGCGACACGCGGGCTACATGCGCACACTATTGTGTGGTATACGCGCTCGATGCATGCACCATCCTGCGGCATGGGAGTCCCATGCGCGTACCTTCGTGCAGTATGTGGGCCACATGCGCTCACCATCGTGCCGCATGCACGCCCGATGCGTGCAACATCGTGCGTCATGAGCGCTGCATGCGCGCACCTTCATACGGCATGCGTGCCAAATGCACGCACCATCGTACGGTATACGCGCATTATCATAAGGCATGGGCGCCCCATGCGCGCAATTTCTTACGGCATGAGAGTCCCATGCGTACACCATGGTGCAGAATTGGCGCACCATGCACTCTCCATCGTGCAGCATGGGCGCCCCATTAGCGCACCTTCGTGCTGCAGGCGGGCCACATGCGTGAACCATCGTGAGGCCTGCGTGCCTGATGCGCGCACCATCGTGCGGAACGGGTGCCCCATAAACTCACCTTCGTGTGGCATGGACACCCCATGCGCGCACATTAGTGCGGCATGCACGCACCATCGTGTGGCATCATCGCCCAAGTGCTTGCCCATCGTTCCCGATGCTCGACCCCACTGCGCGACAACTATGCCAAGCCATGCCCCAACTCTATGCCAAGCTATAGCTAATCCGAGGCCAAGTGCGTGCCCCATCCGAGGCTTTAAGTACATGTCCCATCCCATCCAAGGCCCAATCGTGCGCCATTGTGCAACACCGTGGGCAGTCGTGTCACAACCGTTCACCAACGTTCCCAGCCGAGCGAAGAAAGGGGCAACATAATCTCAGTCACCGTTAATGCAGAGGGAAGAACGTTAGGTACCTCGGCGGGCCGGCAGCACACAAGATCGGATTCAAAATTTTTGCCATCTCTTACGAAACAAGCATAGGCTGTATAACACTTGGGCACTCGAGATGATGCGCGAGGTCAGCCGACAATGGGCCCGTTAGCACTTAGGCATAACACATAGCACTTAGGCATTATTGGGCATAGCACTTAGGTACACATAGCACTTAGGCATAAAGCTTGGGTGCACATAGCACTTGGGCATCAATGGGCATAGCACATAGCACTTGGGCATCAATGGGCATAGCACATAGCACTTGGGCATCATTGGGCATAGCACATAGCACTTGGGCATCATTGGGCATAGCATATAGCACTCGTGTATAGCACTTTGGGCATTCGCGCGTTGATACTTAAAACTTATGACGTCAACACTTGGGCATCATTGGGCATATCACTTGGGTATAGCACTTAGCACTTGGGCATAATTGGGCATCATCGTTGCCTCGAAACACCATGACACTTGTGGTGGCACTTATGTTCGCAGCGAGCATGGCAAACAAACTTGGGCTAATGTTATTCGTGTGAGGCCTGACCCTGATTTGCGTGCAATACCTCGTTTCGTGTGCCCTAATATAGATTTGCGTGCCTTGACCTAGGTTTAAGAATTGTGTTCATTTTATGTGCCACACATTGAATTACATGCATTCATTTAGGGTAACGTGCATTTACTTGAAAAATGTGCGTTCGTCTCGTAGTTTGTGTCCTACCTCGTAGTGCGTGCCCTAGACCTAGGATAGCGTGCCCTCACGCTAATCAAGAAAGCGTCTTACGCAGAGCACTAGGCTATTAAACAATCCTACAAAATCCACTATCAATATTATAATCCTAATTCAACTCACTAGAAGACAAAATAATACAAAAAGCTAAACATTCTCCATTCTTTATTCCTTATTCTTTTTGCACTTTCAAGACACTATTAAATAATGATCAAAAGTTGACAAAATTCAGCATTTTTTTGTAGCCTTGGCCGACCACTATGTGGTTCTTTGCATGCATGTTTAATTCAAAATGATTCTAGACAAGTCATGACACAAAAACACTTATCAATGCTTAAAAAATTGCTCAAATTCTCCTCAATTTCTTCACCTTGCTAGACCAAAAGCTTCATGCCCATGCTAGCATTTTAAATTCCATCTTGAAGACACAAAAAAATCAGATTTTATTAGCCCAAGGCCGACCACTTGCTTTGATGAATGCAAAAGTTTTATTCCTTGTCATATTTTTGTCATTTCTTCATTTCTTCCTCAACTTCTCTCTTTCTCCCTCTCATTTTCCCTTTCTCTCTCTCGGCCTTGGCTGAGTTCTCACCATCCTTTGCTCATCTTCATCAATTCTTGGTGCATCAAGACAAGCAACCATCGAAGAAGCTCAACCAAACTAGCTAGAGTTCGAAAATCTCACATGCATGCCCTTTGAAGCCTTCATTTCGGCCCTAGGTAAGTTCTTGGCTTCCATTTCTTTTTTTTCTTGTTCTAACCTCATGCATGTACTAAGAGATTTATCACTAGGCTAGGAAAAATAGAGAAAGCCAAGTTGGAATCTCGGCTAAGCAAGAAGAAGAAAAGATTTGAGCTTCAACAAGTTTTTGTGCATCTTCTTGGTTGTTTGCTAAGGTGAGGGCTAAAACCTTTTGAAAATCCTTCAAAAATTCACATGCATGCTCATAAATGTATGATTTGCTTCTGTACTTGAGTTATATGTTCGTTCATAAGCTTAAACAACCATGCATGGCAAGATCTTGGCTTGAATGTGGTGATAGGAGAAGTCGGATTGTTGACAGCTCTCTGACCAGATTGTTTCGAGGTATGTTTAGCTAGGCAAATGATGTTGAAAATGCATTAAAATGGGTAGGTGACTAATTTGGACAGTCTTGAACACTTTTCACAGAAATAGGCCAAAGCTAATTTCGAATCTAAGGTCCTCAAAATGGAAAATCTTTAAAATGTGACCAAATCTGGAAATCTGGAAAAATGAAGCAGGTTTTGGCAGATGCACTGACCTTGTAGAACAAACCCAATTTGACTTAGTAAATAATGTCCAAAATGCATGAAATTTGGTGTGCAGCTATATTTTTCAGTTATGGACATTTTTATCAGAAATGGACTAAGGCTTAATCTGACCCTAAGGACCTCAAAACCGTCAATTATCGAAATGTGTGCAAATTTGGACAGTTTTGTGCTATCCCACTGTTTCGGCCATATCTAATGATACCGAACTCCAATTGATGCAAGGTATGTTTCTGATTTTAGTTAACTTTGTAAGCTATAATTTGACATATTATTCAATGGATTTGGAGATTGTTTGCTTATCCTATTGATTGTGAGAAAACAGCCTTTTGCAGTAAAGGTTTCACTTAATGTTGTGCTTAGAAATATTATTGTGACTCCTCTTGTTGAATTAAATGCTTGGGATTGTAACTTTGGGATGTTTTGTGGACTGTTTTGAATGTTTGAGGATGTTGAATTAAATGATGCATGGCTTGAGATTGACTTTGAGTTGGTTTGAGGCTCAAATTGCACGAATATGCACGAAATGGAAACCCTAATGACTAGGTAGTTTTGCTAAGTGTTGATCATTTGGATATTGTGCGGAATTATATGTTTAGTAGGCTGCCCGTAAATGCCTTTATAGTCTTAAATGTGATTTTGATCATCGCATGTTGACAAATAAGCTTTTCTTGCACCCGAACCCACGTAGATGTTATTGCATGTTGAATAAGCTTACTACTTGATCACGTGGACCTTGTAATGAGTTATATGGCTTGATTTACATGTGTTACATGGCTGCCCGTTTAATGTTCATATAACTCTAATTGCCTTTCAAGTGAAATTACTTGTCTTATCGTGCCCTGCCTGTTTACTTGTCAATGTGCAATCTTATGACTGTCCGGAGGCAACCTACTTTGTTGTCCTCCTAACGTGATATGATAATGTCATAAATGTGCACTGCATACAAGGTTGCAACCTTTCCTGTCGGCATGGTAGCGATCACGCACACCGGGTGGCATCGGGCTTGCCGGTGCACCCGTGACTACCATGGTCCCATTCCCTCTCTCGCTTGGGGGCTATACTTCCTCGGAGAGTTGGGTCATAGGATTTCGGGGTACATCCGGAGCACACCCACCTAGCGTGTTTGGGGGATGATTTGAAGTTGGCCGCAACAACTGATTCTGGAACTAATCTGAGAGCAAAATCTTACTGTATCCTTTCTACTGTCTGTATAAGTACTCTCGCTTGGTTTCTAGAGAACCTCGGGGAGGAAAGACCGGTATTTCTATTCCTGTACTTATGTTATTGTTATATTCATGCTTGCAAAAAGGATTTTATAAGTTGAACCGGAAAATGAGTTTCAAAACCTATTTCTCGTTCCCCCTCGCTGAGTTCATAAGGACTCACCCTCTTTTATCATCTCAGTTGAAGAAGATCCAGAACAGGTACCCGAGGACAGTGTGCTTAACGATGAATCTTTGGAGTGATTGCCTGTTTGTGTGCCTTGCATGATTGTGGTTACTTGTGAACTCTATGATACCTGAAGACTATTTATTTTATGTTGCTTGTTATTTCTAATGTAAAAGACCCCCGTTGTAATTTGGGGTCTAATTTTGGTTTGTACTGATATTGCTGGACAGACACTAGATACTACTATGATCGTTTTGCTATTTATCACTGCTAGTATCTATCATAGGTTACGACGTATTAGTTAAGGACTAAGTAAATGAACTTATCTAATCTTAAACAGGTACTCGCTATTAATCTAAGATCAATAGGTACTTTTGTAACGAGGATAAACAAACAAACGAGACATAGTTTCATGCTAGGTTATAAATCAAACGAGACATCGAGATGACCAATAGGCATTCCAATTGATGTTAAATAGGAATCTTAGTTGGAAATGAAATTGAGATTAGAGAAATTTGAGGTGTTTAAAGAATTAGGCCAAACCAAAGAGCCCAGTTACAGCCGTTATGCTGCCGATTTTCCGGAAAAACTTTGGAGTTTAGACTAAAACAATAAGTGTTAATTCTTCATAAACGGTTAAGTATATGACCTGTCCTGAACGTTTAGATCACACGCTAGTCTAACCTTATAGGCCGGGTTGGGGCGTGACACCTTAGAACTAAGAATGGTATCAGAGCTTAGATTGCTTTAGCCGGGTTTAACTCTCGGACCGTGGGTAGAGCCCTAAGATAATTAGAATGACTTGTTTACGTGTTATTGTGTGATAAATGTGCCTTCTATGTTCTATGTGCTTAAGTGATTAACATGCCTTAATTGTTTCTGGAATTGTATCAATATTATGTTGCATATCATGTGCATTAAATTCTTAATTGTCATAATTCAATAAATTGTGCATCGTAATCTGTGCCTATAGATGGCTGGCCCTAGCACCCGTACGACTAATAGGAGCGGTGAACCCCAAGAGACCGGAGATGCCTATCAAACTAACCCTGGTATAGCTATGTTTAATATGATGGCAAATGCCATGGATTGTGTATCACGAGTAATGGAGCGCCAGGATGCTCGTGAAGCCAACAACAACAACAACATCAACAACAGGAATGATGGCAACCATGGGAGACATAGCAGAATGAGGGAGTTCCTTGACTTTCTCCCGTCTAAATTCTACGGGGAAGCCGATGATGAGAAAAGCAGAGGCTTGTGTCACGCCCCAACCCGGCCTATAAAGGTTAGACTAGGGTATGATCTAAACATTCAAGTCCTTTCACATCCTTAATCATTCTAGGAGGTTTAACACTTAACGTTTTATTCTGGGGTTCAAAATTTTCCGGAAATCCGGCAGCATAACGGCTGTAATTGGGCTCTTTGTTTTGACCTAAATTCTCTAACAGCCTCAAAATTTACCATCTCAAATTCAGTTCTAGCTAAGCTTACTATTACTCCATCAATTGAATTGCCTATTGGTTAATTCGACGTCCTGTTTGATTTATAACCTAGCGTGATACTATGTCTCGTTTGTCCATTTATTCTCGTTTCAAAATATACCTGTTGATCTTAACTTATTAGCGAGTACCTGTTGAGATTGGATAAGTTCATTTACCTATTCCTTAACTAAGCATCATAACCTGTGACAGATACTAGCAGTAGTAAAAGCAAAACGATCATAGTGTCATGTCTAGTATCAGTCTACTTAAAATAAGTACAAACCAAAATTAGACCCCAAATTACAGCGGGGGTCTTTTACATCACAAGCAACAAAGATCATAAGGGAAATAGTCTTCAAGTAGCAAAAAGTACACAAGTAGTCACGTTCAAGCAAAACAACAATAACAGGCAATCACTCCAGGGGTTCATCATTAGGTACATTATCCTCGGGTTCCTGTGCCTATTCTTCTTCACCTGAGATGATAAAAGAGGGTGAGTCCTTATGAACTCAGCGAGGGGGAACGAGAAATAAGTTTTGAAACTCGTTTTCCGGTTCAATTTATGAAAACCCCTTTTAAAACATGTCACATATTACAAATAATATGGTAAGCAATTATAAGAAACAAATCGAGAAATGGATACAATTACCAATCATTTCAAGGATACAGTGAGCATTTGCTCTCAATTTCAATTTCGAATCAATTGTTGCGGCCGACTTCAATAATCCACTTATCACTCCCAATTGGGTGTACTCCGGATGTACCCCGAAACCTACGACCCAACTCTCCGAGGGTGAAATGCCAAGCGAGAGAGGGAATTGGACCATGGTAGTCACGGTAACACCGGCAAGCCCGATGCCGCCCGGCGTGCGTGAACCACTACCATGCCACACGAAAGGTTGCAACCTCGCATGCAATGCACATTTATAACATTTAACATATCACATTAGGAGGGCAACAAAGAGGTTGCCTCCGAACAGTTGTAAGATCGCACGTTGTCAAGTAGTCAAACAAGGCACGATAAGGCAAGTTATTTCACTTGAAAGGCATGTAGAGGCATATGAACATCAAACGGGCAGCCATGTACACATGTAAAACAGGCCATATAACTCATTAAGAAGCTCATATAATCGAGTGATACGAATTATTCAACATGCAACAACATTTACGTGGGTTCGGTAGCAAGAAAAGCTTATTTGACAACATGCAATCGTCAAAACCATAATTGAAGTTATAACACATTTACGGGCAGCCCACTAAGCATATAATTTCCACACAATAACCAAGAGATCAACACTTAGCAAAGCTACATAGTCGTTAGGGTTTCTATTTCATGCTTATTCGTGTGATTAAAACCCTAAATCAACTCAAGGTTATTCTCAAGTCATGCATCATTCCATTCAAGCATCCTCAAGTACTCAAAACAGTCCACTCAATATTCCAACATCATAATTCCAAGCAATTAGCACCACAAGAGAGGTTACAATAGTTTTCCATGCATATAGCTAAGTGTAACACTCACTGCAATAGGCTGTTTTCTCACAATCAATCGGGTAAGCAAAAAATCTCCAAATTCAGTGAATAAGATGTCAAATTAAAGCTTAAGAAGTTAACTAAACTCAGAAACAAACCTTGCATCAATTGGAGTTCAGAATCATTAGTTATGGCCGAAACAGTGAGGTAGCACAAAACTGTCCAGATTTGCACACTTTTCAGAATTTGACGTTTTTGAGGTCCTTAGAGTCATTTTTAGCTTTGGTCCATTTCTGACAAAATTGTCCAGAACTGCAAAATATAGTATCACACCAATTTTCATGTATTTTGGACAACATTTACTAAGTGAAATATGGTTCGTTCCACAAGGTCAGTGCATCTGCCAAAACCTGATTCATTTTTTCCAGATTTCCAGATTTGGTCACATTTTAATGATTTGCCATTTTGAGGACCTTAGAGTCAAAATTTGCTTCGGCCTATTTCTGGGAAAAATGTTCAAAACTGTACAAAATAGTCACCCACCAATTTTCAAGCATTTTCAACATCATTTGCTTAGCTAAACTTACGTCGAACAGACTGGTCAGAGAGCTGTCACATAAATTCGACTTCACCTAGCATCATTTTCAAGCCAAGATCTTGCCATGCATGGTTGTTTAAGCTCATGAACGACCACATAACTCAAGTACAGAAGCAAATATACACATTTATGAACATGCATGTGAAATTTCAAAGAGTTTTCAAAAGCTTTTAACCCTCACCTTTGCAATCAATCAAAAGATGCACAACAACCTTGTTGAAGCTCAAATCTTCTCCTTTTCTTTGCCTAGCCGAAAACCTACTAGTTTTTCTCTATTTTTCCTAGCTTAATAAGCAATCTCTTAGTGCATGCAAGTAATTAGAACTTGAAGAAAAGAAATGGATGCTTAGTAACTCACCTAGGCCGAAATGAAGCTTCAAATGCACATGCAAGAGTGATTTCGAGCTCTAGCTTGTTTGCTTGGGTTTCTCGATGGCTACTCGACCTTGCTCAACCAAGATGTGAAGAAGACAAGCTAAGGAGGTAGAAAAATCAGCCAAGAACCGAAAATGGAGAGAGAGAATGAAGGGGAGAGAGGAAAGATTGAGGAAAATGAGTTGAAATGAAAAGAAGACAACCCTTGTAACTTGGTGATGCAAGCTCGGCCTTGGGCAGCCAACAATCTGAAATTTGTGTCTTCAAGATAGAATTTTAAATGTTTAGCATGGGCTTCAAGCTTTTGGTCGAGCAAGGTGTGCAAATGTGAGGGTTTTTGATCATTTTTTTTTATGCCTTTTGGTGTCATAGTTGTCTAGCATGCTTATTTAATTGTGTTGTTCAAATTTCTTGCTCAAAACATGGTGTGGTCGGCTATGACATGTGCAAAATTCTGATTTCTTGTCATCTTTTGGGTGTTAATTGTTGTGTGTTGAAAATGCAAAAAGAACAAAGAATAAAGAATAATGAATGTCTAGTGTTTGGTGCATTTTTGTCTTCTAGTGAATGGAATTTGGAGTATTATATTGTTAGTGGATTTTGTAGGATTGTTTTAGGATTATTTTATAGTTTAGTTTTCCGTGTAAGATGCTTTCTCGGTTAGCGTGAAGGCACGCTTTCCTAGGTCTAAGGCACGCACTACGAGGTATAACACGAACTACGAGACGAACGCACATTTTTCAAGACTAAGGCACATACTTCAGGATAAGTGCACATATTCCAATGCTAACACACGCAACCCTAGGTGAATGAACGTAGATCAAAATAAGGCACGTAATTCAATGCAATGCACGTAATTCAAGACACGACTCTCAAACCTAGGTTAACAACGAGGCATGCACGAAAACCAAGATAGGGCACGTAATCCAAGGTCAGTCATATCACTCTTGGTCTCTAGCATGCAAATCGAGGTAATACACGTTATTCAGGGTCGGCCCTCACACTTGGCTATCCGAGATCGAGAAGATTTTCAGGCCACTTGATTATACTAATGAAGAAAAGGTGGAGTTTGCGGTGTTTTTGTTGCACGAGGATGCTGAACATTAGTGGCACACTGTGGAGGCACTGTGGGAAATTGATCAAACACCTCGCTTGTGGGGTAATTTTGTTAAGGCATTTAAGGAGAAATATGTACCTGCAGTCTCCAAGCAGAGGCGGGCTGAGGAGTTCATGCATTTGACCCAGGGTAACATGACGGTGGCCCAGTACGAGACTCGTTTCGACCGACTGTCCCGTTATGCTCAATATATGGTTAGTACTCCAAAGGTGAAGATGTGGAAATTTACTTCTGGATTGAGGCCAGAGATTCAGGACTAGTTAGCTTCTCATGACTTCGATACCTATTCTGCTCTCTTTGCTGCTACCTCTCGAGTTGAGAAGAGGAAACTAGATGGAGCCGGTTTGAGTCAGCCGAACAAGAACCATACCAGCCTCCAGGTCAACAGAGGAAATTCCAGAGTCAGAGTTGTAATCAGGGCCCGAGCCAGAATAGGCCAGTGAATAACCGTGGCCCAACGAAAGCACCAACAGCCTCTTCCGCCTGCGGATCCATAGGTAGTTCACATGCTACTCAGTCCGTCAGCTGTTCTTATTGTGACAGGAAGGGGCATACCGAGGCCCAGTGTTGGAGGAAGTCAGGACGATGTATGAGATGTGGCAGTGATCAGCATCAGATCAAGGATTGCCCTAAACGGCAGACAGGGCAGAATCAGGGTAAACTAGCTGCTAGAGGCAAGACTCCAGTTCCCAGAGTCCAGGCTTGAGCCTATGCTATCGAGTGCGAGGAGATTCCAGATGAGACCGCTGTTGTTGAAGGTACATTCTTCATACTAAATCAACCTGTTAAGGTGTTAATTGATCCGGGTGCTACTCATTCATTTATTACTCCCTTATGTGTGGAACGTGTAAAACTGAAAGTTGTATGTTTGCCATATGAAGTAGAAGTTGGTACTCCAATAGGTTCTAAACTTGTAACTAGCTCAGCTTGTAAAGCATGTAAAATCCAAATTAAGGATAGGGAATTCTCAGCCAATCTTATTGTATTACCCTTTCAAGATTATGAGGTCATTTTAGGGATGGACTGGCTGGCAAAACATCATGTCCAACTAGATTGTCGGGCGAAGATTATAACGTTCCGGGTACCTGATCAACCAATACTGGAGGTTACGGGTTGAAGAGATTTCACCGGGAGTTCCATCATTTCATCTTCAAAAGCAGTAAAGTCTTTGAGGAAAGGGTGCAGCGGATACTTAGCTTACCTCATCAACAAGCCATCGGACAAAGCTAAGTTGGAGGAGATGCCAGTGATCAAAGACTATGCAGATGTGTTTCCAGAAGAATTACCCGGTTTACCCCCAAATCGAGAGATCGAGTTCGTTATAGAGCTATTACCTGGTGCCCAGCTGATATTTAAAGCTCCCTATCGTATGGCACCGGCCGATCTACAAGAATTGAAGGACCAGTTGCAAGGATTTTTGAAGAAGGGGTTTGTTCAACCAAGTTCTTCACCGTGGGGTGCACCCGTTCTATTTGTAAAGAAGAAAGACGGAACATTGAGGCTTTGCATCGACTACCGAGGATTGAACCAAGTGACTATCAAGAATAAATACCCACTTCCACTGATCGACGAGTTATTTGATCAATTACAAGGAGCCAAAGTGTATTCGAAACTTGACTTAAGGCAATGGTATTATCAGTTGCGGATCAAAAAGGAAGATGTGCCTAAAACGGCTTTCAGGACGAGATATGGGCATTATGACTATGTAGTTATGCCTTTTGGACTAACTAATGCCCCTGCAGCTTTTATGGATTTGATGCACAGGGTGTTTCAACCCTACTTGGACCAATTTGTGGTGATCTTCATTGATGATATTTTGGTATACTCGAAATCGGAGGCGGAGCATGAGCAACATCTACGGTTGGTACTGCAGAAACTTCGAGAGCATCGGTTGTATGCAAAGTTTAGCAAGTGTGAATTTTGGTTGCAGCAGATTGCATTTTTGGGGCATATCATATCCCAAGAGGGAATAGCAGTGGATCTAGCAAAGATAGAAGCAGTAATGTCTTGGAAGAAGCCGGAAAATGTTACGGAGGTTCGGAGTTTTCTTGGTCTAGCCAGCTATTATCGGAGATTCGTGAAAGATTTCTCTAAGATTGTAGGACCGCTTACAAAGCTCACTCAAAAGAAAACAAAGTTCGTGTGGGATGATAAGTGCGAGAACAACTTCCAAGAATTGAAGAAAAGATTGACTACCGCACCTGTTCTTGCATTGCCTGAAGGGAGTCAAGGTTTCGTAATCTATAGCGATGCTTCAAAAGAAGGATTGGGCTGTGTGTTGATGCAAAATGGAAGAGTGATTGCATATGCTTCTAGGAAACCAAAGCCATATGAGTTGAATTACCCGACGCACGATTTGGAGTTAGCGGTTATTGTGTTTGCACTCAAGAAATGGAGGCATTACCTATGGGGTAACAAGTTTGAGGTATTTACTGATCATAAGAGCTTGAAATACTTGTTCTCTCAAAAGGAGTTGAATATGAGGCAAAGGCAGTGGATAGAGCTTTTGGATGATTATAACTGCTCAATCAATTATATGCCCGGTAAAGCAAACGTAGTTGCAGATGCCTTGAGTAGAAAAGCAAGCATGGCGAAACTGGAAGTCAAGGTACAAGAGTTGTTGGAGGAAGCATTTTTGTGGAAACCACAATTGATCAGAAAGGGTTACTTTTTGCCACTACACAAGTTCAATCAACCTTGTTGCCTAAGTTACGAGAGGCTCAACAGAAGGACCAACAGTTTCAGAAGATTAAAGAAGGCAACACAGATTTCAAGTTTCATGATGATGGTATTTGGAGGTTTAGGAATCGGATTTGTGTTCCCAATGAACCAGAGTTGAAAAAGAAGATTCTTGAGGAAGCCCATAATTCAAGATATACTATTTACCCCGGCGGAACAAAGATGTACTGGGATTTGAAGCAACACTATTGGTGGAATAACATGAAAAAAGAAATTGCGGAGTTTGTGGCACGGTGTTTGACTTGCCAGAGAGTCAAAGCGGAACATCAACGACCCGCAGGTTTACTTTAGCCGTTGGAGATTCCTCAATGGAAATGGGAACATATAACTATGGACTTTGTTATGGACCTGCCTAGATCACAAAAGGGTCATGACGCCATTTGGGTCATAGTGGATAGATTGACTAAGTCGCACACTTTTTACCGATGAACAAGGAGGATAGTCCTGAGAAATTGGGAGATATGTATGTGGCAGAGATTGTAAAATTACACGGGATGCCTGTGAGTATTGTATCGGATAGGGATCCTTGTTTTACTTCCCGATTTTGGAAGAGATTGCAAGAAGCTTTAGGAACGAAGTTGAGCTTCAGCACGGTTTATCACCCTCAGACTGATGGACAATCAGAGAGGACTATTCAGATTTTGGAGGATATGCTGAGGGCGTGTGTTTTGGATTTCAGAAAAGGTTGGGAGAAATATCTGTCCTTAGCAAAGTTCGCCTATAATAATAGTTATCAGGCCACTATCGGGATGGCCCCATTTGAGGCGCTGTATGGACGTAAATGTCGATCCCCAATTTACTGGGATGAAGTAGGTGAGACGAAGACTTTTGACCCGACCCTTTTATCTGAACTGATGAAGACTGTTGATAATATCCACCTCATCCAGAAACGGATGCTTACCGCCCAGAGCAGGCAGAAGAGTTATGCAGACCGACGAAGACGGAGCCTAGAGTTTGAGGTTGGCGACAAGGTGTTCTTGAACATATCACCTCGGAGAGGACTGATTAAACATGGCAAGGGTGGAAAGTTGAGCCCGAGATTTGTAGGACCATTCGAGATAGTTGAGAAGGTTGGCAAATTGGCGTATCGCCTAGTACTACCCCAGAACCTCTCCAATTTGCACGACGTCTTTCATGTTTCGATGCTGCGGAAGTATCATCTTGATCCGTCACACATCTTGGAGCCTGAGCCGTTACAGCTTCGGGAGAACTTGTCTTACAAGGAAAAGCCCATTTGGATCCTAGACCAGCAGGATCGGGAGTTGCGCAACAGAACTATACCAATGGTGAAAGTGCTGTGGGATCATCATGGAGTCGAAGAAGCAACGTGGGAAAGGCAAGACCAGATGAAGCAGCAATATCCAGCTTTATTTCAAGGTAATATTGAATTTCGGGACGAAATTCTTTTAAGGAGGGGAGGATGTGAGGCCCAACCCGGATTTGCGTGCGATACCTCGTTTCGTGTGTCCTAATCTAGATTTGTGTGCCTTGACCTAGGTTTAAGAATTTTGTTCATTTTATGTGCCATGCATTGAATTACGTGCATTCATTTAGGGTAGAGTGCATTTACTTGAAAAATGTGCGTTCGTCTCGTAGTTTGTGTTCTACCTCGTAGTACGTGCCCTAGACCTAGGATAACGTGCCCTCACGCTAATCAAGAAAGGGTCTTACATGGAGCACTAGGCTATTAAACAATCCTACAAAATCCACTATCAATATTATAATCCTAATCCAACTCACTAGAAGACAAAATAACACAAAAAGCTAAACATTCTCCGTTCTTTATTCCTTATTCTTTTTGCACTTTCAAGACACTATTAAATAATGATCAAAAGTTGACAAAATTCAGCATTTTTAGTAGCCTTGGCCGACCACTATGTGGTTCTTTGCATGCAAGTTTAATTCAAAATGATTCTAGACAAGTCATGACACAAAAACACTTATCAATGCTTAAAAAATTGCTCAAATTCTCCTCAATTTCTTCACCTTGCTCGACCAAAAGCTTCATGCCCATGCTAGCATTTTAAATTCCATCTTGAAGACACAAAAAAATCAGATTTTATTAGCCCAAGGCCGACCACTTTCTTTGATGAATGCAAAAGTTTTATTCCTTGTCATATTTTTGTCATTTCTTCATTTCTTCCTCAACTTCTCTCTTTCTCCCTCTCATTTTCCCTCTCTCTCTCTCTGCCTTGGCTGAGTTCTCATCATCCCTTCTCATCTTCATCAATTCTTGGTGCATCAAGACAAGCAACCATCGAAGAAGCTCAACCAAACTAGCTAGAGTTCGAAAATCTCACATGCATGCCCTTTGAAGCCTTCATTTCGGCCCTAGGTAAGTTCTTGGCTTCCATTTCTTTTTTTTCTTGTTCTAACCTCATGCATGTACTAAGATATTGATCACTAGGCTAGGAAAAATAGAGAAAGCCAAGTTGGAATCCCGGCTAAGCAAGAAGAAGAAAAGATTTGAGCTTCAACAAGTTTTTGTGCATCTTCTTGGTTGTTTGCTAAGGTGAGGGCTAAAACCTTTTGAAAATCCTTAAAAAATTCACATGCATGCTCATAAATGTATGTCTTTGCTTCTGTACTTGAGTTATATGTTCGTTCATAAGCTTAAACAACCATGCATGGCAAGATCTTGGCTTGAATGTGGTGATAGGAGAAGTCGGATTGTTGACAACTCTCTGACACGATTGTTTCGAGGTAAGTATAGCTAGGAAAATGATGTTGAAAATGCATGAAAATTGGTAGGTCACTATTTTGGACAGTCTTGAACACTTTTCGCAGAAATAGGCCAAAGCTAATTTCGACTCTAAGGTCCTCAAAATGGCAAATCGTTAAAATGTGACCAAATCTGGAAATCTGAAAAAATAAAGCAGGTTTTGGCAGATGCACTGACCTTGTAGAACGAACCAGATTTGACTTAGTAAATGATGTCCAAAATTCATGAAATTTGGTGTATTGCTATATTTTTCAGTTCTAGACATTTTTTTTCAGAAATGGACTAAGGCTGAATCTGACCCTAAGGACCTCAAAAACGTCAATTATCGAAATGTGTGCAAATCTGGACAGTTTTGTGCTATCCCACTGTTTCGGCTATATCTAATGATCCCGAACTCCAATTGATGCAAGGTTTGTTTCTGATTTTAGTTAACTTCTTAATATTTAATTTGACATCTTATTCACTGGATTTGGAGATTGTTTTCTTATCCTATTGATTGTGAGAAAACAGCCTTTTGAAGTAAAGGTTTCACTTAATGTTGTGCTTAGAAAAATTGTTGTGACTCCTCTTGTTGAATTAAATGCTTGGGATTGTAACTTCGGGATGTTGTGTGGACTGTTTTGAATGTTTGAGGATGTTGAATTAAATGATGCATGGCTTGAGATTGACTTTGAGTTGGTTTGAGGCTCAAATTGCACGAATATGCACGAAATGGAAACCCTAATGACTAGGTAGTTTTGCTAAGTGTTGATCATTTGGATATTGTGCGGAATTATATGTTTAGTAGGCTGCCCGTAAATTCCTTTATAGTCTTCAATGTGATTTTGATCATTGCAAGTTGACAAATAAGCTTTTCTTGCACCCGAACCCACGTAGATGTTATTGCATGTTGAATAAGCTTACTACTTGATCACGTGGACCTTGTAATGAGTTATATGGCTTGATTTACATGTGTTACATGGCTGGCCATTTAATGTTTATATAACTCTATATGCCTTTCAAGTGAAATTACTTGTCTTATCCTGCCCTGCCTGTTTACTTGTCAATGTGCAATCTTATGACTGTCCGGAAACAACCTACTTTGGTCTGCGATCACGCACACCGGGCGGCATTGGGCTTGCCGGTGCACCCGTGACTACCATGGTCCCATTCCCTCTCTCGCTTGGGGGCTAGACTTCCTCGGAGAGTTGGGTCGTAGGATTTCGGGGTACATCCGGAGTACACCCACCTGGCGTGTTTGGGGGATGATTGAAGTCGGCCGCAACAACTAATTCTAGAACTGATTTGAGAGCAAAAGCTCACTATATCCTTTTTACTGTCTGTATAAGTACTCTCGCTTGGTTCCTAGAGAACCTCGAGGAGGAAAGACCGGTATTTCTATTCCTGTACTTATGTTATTGTTATATTCATGCTTGCAAAAAGGATTTCATAAGTTGAACCGGAAAATGAGTTTCAAAACCTATTTCTCGTTCCCCCTCGATGAGTTCATAATGACTCACCCTCTTTTATCGTCTCAGGTGAAGAAGATCCAGAACAGGTACCCGAGGACGGTGTGCCTAACGATGAATCTTTGGAGTGATTGCCTGTTTGTGTGCCTTGCGTGATTGTGGTTACTTGTGAACTCTATGCTACCTGAAGACTATTTATTTTATGTTGCTTGTTATTTCTAATGTAAAAGACCCCCGTTGTAATTTGGGGTCTAATTTTGGTTTGTACTGATATTGCTAGACAGACACTAGACACTACTATGATCATTTTGCTATTTATCATTGCTAGTATCTATCATAGGTTATGACATATTAGTTAAGGACTAAGTAAATGAACTTATCCAATCTTAAACAGGTACTCGCTATTAAGCTAAGATCAACATGTACTTTTGTAACGAGGATAAACGAAGAAACGAGACATAGTTTCATGCTAGGTTATAAATCAAACGAGACATCGAGATGACCAATAGGCATTCCAATTGATGTTAAATAGGAATCTTAGTTGGAAATGAAATTGCGATTAGAGAAATTTGAGGCGTTTAGAGAATTAGGCCAAACCAAAGAGCCCAATTACAGCCGTTATGCTGCCGGTTTTTTCGAAAAACTTTAGAGTTTAGACTAAAACGATAAGTGTTAATTCTTCATAAACGGTTTAGTATATGACCTGTCCTGAACATTTAGATCACACCCTAGTCTAACCTTATAGGTCAGGTTGGGGCGTGATAATTCGGACTTAGGCGCAGAGCACTTGTCAACACTTGGGTATTCGTGCGTCGACCCTTGGGTTTCAACTTATGACTTACTTAGGCACTTGGAGGCACACTTTGGGAGCGGCATAGGGTGTCGAACCTCTTGGCCCGTTTGGGGAAAATAGTGTTGGTTGATGGGATGGGATGGGATTGGATTGCGGATGGGGCGAAGATAGGCGAGGAGGGGGGAGGGACGAATCAGAGCGACAAAAGGCTGAAACTCAGTGGATCGTGGTAGCAAGGCCACTCTACCACTTACGATACCCCGTCGCGTATTTAGGTCCTCTGCAAAGGATTCTGCTAGCCGCTCGATGGGAATTTTACTTCAAGGCAGCCGGCGCGACGCTTCCGTCATGACGGCTTGGCCAACGACACTTGCCC
This sequence comes from Ehretia macrophylla, assembly GCA_037974665.1. Classification (NCBI taxonomy): domain Eukaryota; kingdom Viridiplantae; phylum Streptophyta; class Magnoliopsida; order Boraginales; family Ehretiaceae; genus Ehretia; species Ehretia macrophylla. The sequence goes on from CM075779.1 coordinate 22,883,322, forward strand.
TTGGGGACCGAAGGCCCCTACTGCGGGTCGGTAAACGGGTGGTGGGCGAGCGCGTCGCTTCTGGACCGGATTCTGACTTAGAGGCGTTCAGTCATAATCCAGCGCACGGTAGCTTCGCGCCACTGGCTTTTCAACCAAGCACGATGACCAATTGTGTGAATCAACTGTTCCACTCGTACTAGGTTGAATTACTATTGCGACACTGTTATCAGTAGGGTAAAATTAACCTATCTCACGACAGTATAAACCCAACTCACGTTCCCTATTGGTGGGTGAACAATCCAAGATTTGGTGAATCTACTTCACAATGATAGGAAGTGTCACACCCCAACTCGACCCCACCTACAATCAGTCAAGACGCAACGGGATTTTGGCAGTATAACGACAGTAAATAAATTACCGAGGTTCTAAACCAACCTCATTAATAACATTAAACATCCAATTCCATAACCATACAAACAACAACTCCTCAACAGCATAACAACACACAACATAACCGTAATATACAATAATTAGTCTTCGTTATCTGCCTCTGTTCCAACATAACATACAATACCTCAACCTTATCATACATTTCAAAAATAAGTTGAGACCCATCTAACAACTTAACCATAGACAAAAGAAAGCCACTAAGTTGACATCATTTGGATCATCATCTTTTCAACATCTATTACAATAAGAACCATAAAGCATATAAAAGTCTACTAAGCTAATGTACATGACATTAAACAACATAGAATCATGGATAAGACTGTAATACCCGAGCCCGAAATGTGAAAATTCCTTGTTTATTATTTTTAAAATTATATTTTCTTAAATTATTTGTGAATTAATTGTTACTTTCTCGCAGTCGCAACGTGCATTGCATTTAGGGAGCGATAGCTAGAGATCGATTTCTAGTCCTCAACAAATAGTGAAACTAGTATTTAGATGACTTAAATTTTATATTTTAATTGTTGCTAGCTATATTTAATATTTCCTTAACTAAAATGGCTTTAAAATGCACAAAATAAGGCCCTTTGACCAAGTTTTAAGTGGTTTGACCTAGGACTTTGACTATTTGACTTAGCCAGCCTTTTAATAAGCTAAAACAAAGGAAAAAAAAAATAGCAGCTGAAACAGAGAGGTGCAGGCCGTGAGCTTCATAGAGAAAAAAAAAACTTTTCAACTTCCAATAGATCAATCTTCACGTGAGCTCGTGCGGGGTGATTTCCGAGGCAACTAGCATTGTTTTCCTAGCGACTAAGAGTACCTGAGGTGAGGGAATCATGTTATTTGCACATTTAAATGTTTAGTGTATCAACTTTGCAATTTTTAGATTTTATCCGTAGATTGTTGTTTAAAGCGTTTTGATGCTTCTAGAATGTTCCTTGGCAATTGTAGAACGTGTATTTATAGCTTTTTAACATTTTCTGCAGTTAAATGTTGAGATTGCAATTAAATTTAGATGTTAAATAGTGTTTAGTGAATAGTAAACCCTTGGAACGATGAAGTTGTTCCGTTATGCTGTCCGTTGATGTAGCATTGTGCTAGGTGTGTTAGAATGCCTAAATGCATGGTTTGTTTGGGTTGCGTAATGGAAAAAATGAGAATTAAGCCTTGTTGAAAGTCGGGGTCGTTTAGGTCGAGTTTAGCGTTTTCTCGTTTTGCGTGTTGGCATTGTTTCGGGAGGCCATGGAAGCACTTTTGGTGCGATTATGGCATTGGTTGAGTGTTTGGTTGTTATAGTTGTAGTTCAAACGAGAAAGGGGGAAATCGGGGCTTTGCGCGAGTTCTAGGGTAAAGTAAGGTTTCAGGGTCTTTAGACGTGCCTTATGGTGACCTAGGAGGTTTGGTGAAGTTGGTTTCCAGAACTCGTGGCTCGTTTGGAAATGGTAGGATTTTGATAGTTGGGGCCAGTTTGTGTTTTTGTGTGTTTTCTTGACTTTATGCCTATAGAATGCTTAGGGTTGCTTGAAATACTTGTTTGAATTGATTTGGATTGAAATGCTTATCAATTACTGCTATTGCGTGCGAGAGTAACCTACTTTGTTATTCTCCCATGTGTGGCTTATCCCTTGTTTATCGCCTTGTATCGAGTATTGCATAGCATAGTGTCTCGCGCGTGAGTGATGGGCCTCTCTGGGTAGCCTTGGGTTGCCAGTGTTGGTTGCTCTAGCTCCGCTGCTATTCCCTTTCTCGCTTGGGTTGCCTCCCAGGGAGATTTGGGTCGTAGGTTGATGGATACTTCCGGGGTATTCCAAACTGGTGTTATAAGGTGGTTTGGGCCGGCGCGTCGTCATCGAATTCTCGAATGAGAGTTGCTTGTGAAAAGAGTACCGTATCCTTTGAATGAATGTTTATAGTCTTTAATGCTTGCTTTGTTATAATATTGACTTGTTTGTATCTTTAAATGATAATTGTATGCATTGCTTGGCTAATTGCATTGCATACTCCTCTCATCTCCGTCCTTGAGACCAATTGCCCTCGCTGAGCAATAGTTTTTGCTCATTCCTCTCTATACTATATTTTTACAGGAGTAGTTGAAGCAGACCCTATCGAGGTAATAGAGGAGGAGGAGCAGGTGGAGGTGTTTCCGTGATAGCACTTCTCTGCTTTGCTGGTGGTTGGTTACCAGATTTTGTGCGAGCCTTGCATGATATGTATATTGCTTGGATGTCGCTTAATTTTGAGGCTTGTAGCCTTGTATGTATTTTCTAGTTTGAGGCCTCTACTGTCTTATGTTGTATAAGTTGAAAGAATGTAAAGTTGTAAACTTATACCCTTGTGACTAGTAAGGAAATGCATGCTAATGGAATTGATTAGTGGCATAAATACTTGTGTAGTATGCATATCATTTTTGGGTTGCAAAGCTGGTTAATAAGAAATGTATGTTTCAAAGAAAGTTGGCTTGTTTGAGTTGTTTTATGGCTTTCGCAAGTATTATGATGATTTTAGGGTATCGGATCGTCCGCGGTACAGAGGAGACTCCGTCTGTGTGTCGGGTCCGGGCTTGGCCTTTTGTGGGGTCGGGTCAGGGCGTGACATCTTTAGGTGGTATCAGAGCATGATAGTCTTGCATGAGCCGGGATATGATTCTCGGTCTGTGGGGTAAAGGTCTAAAATGCTAAAGTGTTTATGTATGATTGCTAAGTGAAAAGAAAATGTTATAGTATAACTTTGTGAACTTGGAGTGTTTATGTGTTTAAGTGAAATAGTTTGGCAAGTTAAACTTGTCTTATGTGAATTGTGTGATAGAATATTGGATTGTTATTGACTTGAGTGTTATCTAATCTTATGTGCTATATTTCTATCTATAAACTACTTTTAAATGTTGTTAGCTATTGTGAATTGCCACTATGCCGCCACGTCGTGGTACTCAAGGTATAGGATCAGATGAAGAGGCAGCAGAACAGGGTCAGCAGACGTTGCCTGAGCAGTTTATGGCTACCATGACTACTGCAGTAGACCGGATTACACAGGTGCTGTATGAGCAGAGGCAAGACAGGAATAATCCCCAGGGAAATCAAGCTAATCCTGGTGGACAGGGGTATAGAGTTGAGAATAATCAGTTAGAGAAATTTCTAAGGCACGAGCCGGGAAAGTTCTTCGGAGAGCCGGATGATGAGGCGACCGAGAGATGGATTAACCGTGTCGAGAAAATTTTCACCGCTTTGAGGTACATTGATGAGGCAAGAATAGATTATGCGTCATTCCTGTTTGAGGGTGATGCAGAGCAGTGGTGGAATACTGTCAGATTGAGGTGGGATTGTGAGGATGTTCCACATTTATGGGATGATTTTGTAAGTGAGTTTCGGGATAAGTATATTCCCGAGATGGCTATGGAAATGAGGGAGGACGAGTTTGTGGCCCTGAAGCAGGGAAATATGACTGTTGCACAGTACGAGGCTAGGTTTGTTAGCCTGTTGAGGTATATGCCCGAGTTGGTACGGCCGACTAGGAGGATGATTCATAGGTTTGTCCGTGGGCTGAGAATGGATATTCAGTTGCATTTGACTGGGCAGACCTATACTACTTTTCCCGAGGCATTTCAGGCAGCCTCGAAGTTTGAGAAACGGAAGGCTGAGATGTTAGCTGAGAGCAGTCAGCCGAGTAAGAAGAAGTATTTGGGCTAGAGCAGCCAGAGTCAGCCGAGGCAGTATCAGACTTCTGCACAGGGTCCTCAGCTACGTCCGTATCAGCCACAGCAGCAGATTCAGGCTAGGCCAGCTGTGACTAGACCCCAGCAGGGAGCTACAGTTCCTACTACCGCCAGAGCCCCAGCACCTACAGGAAACACTGCAGTTAGGAAAAATCAGCAGTGTAATTATTGTAATAGATCGGGGCATATTGAGGCTAACTACTGGAGGAATAGTGGTAAATGTACGGGTTGTGGTAGTGATGACCATAGGGTGAGAGATTTCCCTAAGTATAATAATGTTCAGGGCCGTGGTGGAGGCCAAGGTGTTCAAAATAGGGCTGCAAGTGCACGTCCAGCACAGAGGGTTCAGGCTAGGGTCTTTGCACTGGATGGGAGCTGCCCGATATTACAGCTATTGTGGAAGGTACCTTTCTTCTCAATACTCAGCCAGTTAAAGTTTTGATTGATCCCGGAGCTACACATTCGTTTATAACTCCTGCATGTGCACGATCTGTGAATGTTTGCATTGATAAATTGCCGCATGAAGTTGAAGTTAGTACGCCTTTGGGTGCAAAATTTGTTACTGAGTCTATTTGCAAATCTTGTGATATATGCATTGAGAACCGTAAATTTCCTGTTGGTTTAATTATATTGCCATTCCGTGACTTTGAAATCATTTTGGGAATGGACTGGTTGGGGAAGTATTATGCTCAGTTGGATTGTAGAACAAAGATTGTTTATCTTCAGGTTCCTGATCTACCGGTACTAGAGATTGTTGGGAACTGCAGGGCTGCCCGAATTCCACTTTTATCAGCGATCAAGACTTCTAAGTTGTTGAATAGGGGTTGTGAAGCTTACTTAGCTTATTTGATCAATCAGCCTACTGATAAGTTGAGTTTGAATGAGGTTCCGATTGTTAGAGACTTCCCTGGTGTATTTCCTGAGGAATTACCGGGTTTACCACCGGATAGGGAGATTGAGTTCGTGATTGATCTTGTGCTAGGCACTACACCAATTTCTAGGAGTCCTTATAGAATGGCATCGGCTGAACTTCAGGAGTTAAAAATTCAGCTTCAGAACTTGCTTAAGAAAGGGTTTATACAACCTAGTTCTTCGCCGTGGGGTGCACCTGTGTTGTTTGTGAGAAAGAAAGACGGCACGCTACGGTTATGTATTGATTACAGGGGACTTAATCAAGTCACGATTAAGAATAAATACCCCTTACCGTTGATTGAAGAATTGTTTGACCAGTTGTAGGGTGCGAGTGTTTACTCCAAATTTGATTTGAGGCAGGGTTACTATCAACTTAGGATTCGGAGTGACGATATACCAAAGACGGCATTCAGGACTAGATATGGCCATTATGAATTTGTTGTGTTATCGTTTGGATTGACGAATGCACCAGCTGCATTCATGGACTTGATGCAGAGGGTTTTCCGACCTTACCTTGATCAGTTTGTCGTGATCTTTATTGACGACATTTTAGTGTATTCGAAGAATGAGGCTGAACATGAGCAACACTTGAGGATTGTGCTATAGACTTTGCAGGAAAACAAGCTTTTTGCTAAATTCAGCAAGTGCGAGTTCTGGTTGAATCAAATATCTTTTCTAGGCCATATCATTTCAGATCAAGGAATTTCAGTGGACCCAGCTAAGATTGAAGTTGTTTCATCTTGGAAGAGACCTGAGACGGTGTCAGAGATTCGGAGTTTTCTTGGATTGGCAGGTTACTACCGGAGATTTGTTAAAGACTTTTCCAAAATTTTTGGACCTTTGAGCCAGTTGACTCGGAAGAAAGTTGCTTACAATTGGGATGCCAAGTGTGAATCCAGTTTCCAAGAATTGAAGAAGAGACTAACTACAGCTCCTATACTAGCTTTACCTGAGGGAACAGAGAACTTCGTTGTCTAAACTGATGCATCTAAGGAAGGTTTAGGCTGTGTTTTAATGCAGAATGGTAAGGTGATTGCCTATGCTTCTAGGTAGTTGAAACCATATGAAGTCAATTACCCTACACATGATCTTGAGTTGGCTGCAGTTGTGTTTGCTTTGAAAAAGTGGCGTCATTACTTGTGGGGTTGCAGATTTGAAATTTTTACTGACCACAAGAGTCTCAAGTATTTGTTTTCACAGAAGGATTTGAATATGAGGCAGCGAAGATGGCTAGAGCTATTGGGTGGTTACAACTGTTCTATTAACTACGTGCCAGGTAAGACAAATGTTGTTGCTGATGCTTTGAGCCGAAAGGCTACTGTTGCAAGCTTAATTATCAAGGATTGGGAGACTTTGGAAGAAATTTGTTCATGGAAGCCAGAAGCTACTAAGGTAGGGATTCGATTTGCTAGTTTGCAGATTCAGTCAGGGTTGCTAGCACAGATTAAAGAGGCTCAGAAGACTGATCCTCACATCTTGAAGATCCAAGAAAAATCAAAAGGGGGAGAGTCGGAGTTTAAATTACATGTAGATGGCATCTTCAGATTCAGGGATAGAGTGTGTGTTCCTGGTGATCCGACTTTGAAGAATGAGATCCTGTCTGAGGCACATAATTCGAGGTATACGATTCACCCGGGCAGTACAAAAATGTACAGAGACTTGAAACAACACTTCTGGTGGAACAATATGAAGAGGGAGATTGTTGGGTATGTATCCAGATGTTTGACTTGTCAGAGGGTTAAAGTTGAGCATCAGAGGCCAGCCGGACTTCTACAGCCGTTGTCGATTCCGCAATGGAAGTGGGTACATATAACAATGGACCTTGTGACCGATCTTCCTAGATCTCCGAGATGATGTGATTCTGTTTGGGTTGTTGTGGACCGCTTGACTAAAGTTACACATTTTATTCCCGTGAACAAACAGGATAGCCTTGATAAGCTAGTTGAGCTTTATGTTGCTAATATTGTGAGATTGCATGGTGTGCCACAGAGTATAGTGTCAGATAGGGATCCCCGATTCAGATCTCGTTTTTGGCAGAAGTTTCAAGAGGCCATGGGAACTAAGTTGAGCTTCAGTACTGTATATCATCCACAAACTAATGGCCAGTTTGAGAGAACTATCAGGATCTTGGAAGACATGCTTCGGGCATGTGTGTTAGACTTTGGGAAGAATTGGGAGAAGTTTTTGCCTTTAGCGGAGTTCGCCTACAATAATAGTTATCAATCTACTATAGGTATGGCTCCCTACGAGGTGTTGTATGGTCAGAAATGCAGATCCCCATTATATTGGGAAGAGGTTGGAGAGATGAGAACAGTTGATCCGATTGTGTTACCTGAGATGATTAAGATGGTAGATAATGTTCACCTTATTCGCCAGCGTATGCTTATAGCTCAGAGTCGTCAGAAGAGTTATGCGGATAAGCACCGTCGGGATCTTGAGTTTGATTTGGGAGATTGGGTGTTTCTTAAGATTTCTCCACGGAAGGGATTGATTCGGTACGGTAAGAGCGGGAAGCTTAGTCCCAGGTATGTGGGTCCGTATGAGATCACCGAAAAGGTAGGTCCTTTGGCTTATCGGTTAGCTTTGCCTCTGAGCTTGTCGAGACTGCACGATGTGTTCCACGTGTCTATGTTGAAGAAGTACCATCCAGACCCTTCACATGTACTTGAACCAGAGCCTTTGCAGATTGAAGAGAAGTTGTCTTATGAAGAGAAACCGATTCGAATTGTGGATCGGAAAGTTCAGGAGCTTCGCATAAAGAGTATTCCGTTAGTAAAGTTTCTGTGGAATCATCATGGGTTTGAGGAAGCAACTTGGGAAAGAGATGACCAAGTTCGGGATCAGTATCCGGAGTTGTTTGTTGACCAGGTAAGAATTGCGTGGGCGCAATTGTTTTAAGGGGGAGAGGGTGTAATACCCGAGCCCAAAATGTGAAAATTCCTTGTTTATTATTTTTAAAATTATATTTCCTTAAATTCTTTGTGAATTAATTGTTACTTTTTCGCTGTTGCAACGTGCATTGCATTTAGGAAGCGGTAGCTAGAGATCGGTTTCTAGTCCTCAACAAATAGTGAAACTAGTATTTAGATGACTTAAATTTTATATTTTAATTGTTGCTAGCTATATTTAATCTTTCCTTAGCTAAAATGGCTTTAAAATGCACAAAATAAGGCCCTTTGACCAAGTTTTAAGTGGTTTGACTTAGGACTTTGACTATTTGACTTAGCCAACCTTTTAATAAGCTAAAACAAAGGAAAAAAAATAGTAGCTGAAACAGAGAGGTGCAGGCCGTGAGCTTCATAGAGAAAAAAAAAACTTTTCAACTTCCAATTGATCAATCTTCGCGTGAGCTCGTGCGGGGTGATTTCTGAGGCAACTAGCGTTGTTTTCCTAGTGACTAAGAGTACATGAGGTGAGGGAATCATGTTATTTGCACATTTAAATGTTTAGTGTATCAACTTTGCAATTTTTAGATTTTATCCGTAGATTGTTGTTTAAAGCGTTTTGATGCTTCTAGAATGTTCCTTGGCAATTGTAGAACGTGTATTTATAGCTTTTTAACATTTTCTGCGGTTAAATGTTGAGATTGAAATTAAATTTAGATGTTGAATAGTGTTTAGTGAATAGTAAACCCTTGGAACGATGAAGTTGTTCCGTTATGCTGTCCGTTGATGTAGAATTGTGCTAGGTGTGCTAGAATGCCTAAATGCATGGTTTTTTGGGTTGCGTAATGGAAAAAACGGGAATTAAGCCTTGTTGAAAGTCGGGGTCGTTTAGGTCGAGTTTAGCATTTTCTCGTTTTGCGTGTTGGCATTGTTTCGGGAGGCCATGGAAGCACTTTTGGTGCGATTATGGCGTTGGTTGGGTGTTTGGTTGTTATAGTTGTAGTTCAAACGAGAAAGGGGGAAATCGGGGCTTTGCGCGAGTTCTAGGGTAAAGTAAGGTTTCGGGGTCTTTAGATGTGCCTTATGGTAACCTAGGATGTTTGGTGAAGTCGGTTTCCAGAACTCGTGGCTCGTTTGGAAATGGTAGGGTTTTGATAGTTGGGGCCGGTTTGTGTTTTTGTGTGTTTTCTTGACTTTATGCCTATAGAATGCTTAGGGTTGCTTGAAATACTTGTTTGAATTGATTTGGATTGAAATGCTTATCAATTGCTGCAATTGCGTGCGAGAGTAACCTACTTTGTTATTCTCCCACGTGTGGCTTTATCCCTTGTTTATCGCCTTGTATCGAGTCTTGAATTGCATAGTGTCTCACGCGTGAGTAATGGGCCTCTCTGGGTAGCCTTGGGTTGCCAGTGTTGGTTGCTCTAGCTCCGCTGCAATTCCCTTTCTCGCTTGGGTTGCCTCCCAAGGAGATTTGGGTCGTAGGTTGATGGATACTTCCGGGGTATTCCAAACTGGTGTTATAAGGTGGTTTGGGCCGGCGCGTCGTCATCGAATTCTTGAATGAGAGTTGCTCGTGAAAAGAGTACCGTATCCTTTGAATGAATGTTTATAGTCTTTAATGCTTGCCTTGTTATAATATTGACTTGTTTGTATCTTTAAATGATAATTGTATGCATTGCTTGGCTAATTGCATTGCATACTCCTCTCATCTCCGTCCTTGAGACCAATTGCCCTCGCTGAGCAATAGTTTTTGCTCATTCCTCTCTATACTATATTTTTACAGGAGTAGTTGAAGCAGACCCTATCGAGGTAATAGAGGAGGAGGAGTAGGTGGAGGTGTTTCCGTGATAGCACGTCTCTGCTTTGCTGGTGGTTGGTTACCAGATTTTGTGCGAGCCTTGCATGATATGTATATTGCTTGGATGCCGCTTAATTTTGAGGCTTGTAGCCTTGTATGCATTTTCTAGTTTGAGGCCTCTACAGTCTTATGTTGTATAAGTTGAAAGAATGTAAAGTTGTAAACTTATACCCTTGTGACTAGTAAGGAAATGCATGCTAATGGAATTGTTAGTGGCATAAATACTTGTGTAGTATGCATATCATTTTTGGGTTGCAAAGCTGGTTAATAAGAAATGTATGTTTCAAAGAAAGTTGGCTTGTTTGAGTTGTTTTATGGCTTTCGCAAGTATTATGATGATTTTAGGGTATCGGATCGTCCGCGGTACAAAGGAGACTCCGTCCGTGTGTCGGGTCCGGGCTTGGCCTTTTGCGGGGTCGGGTCGGGGCGTGACAAAGACTCAGAGACATATGACTCATCCACGAAAGACACATTTTCCTCCTCAGGAGGCACGTACCCGTAATCCGGATCTGCAACACCTGTAAGCATGCAATAATAGAGAGTGACTTATATAAATAAGCCCAGTGAGGATCCGATAGATCTCGAGCAAGGTCTACTAAACTCCTTGGAATAATCCTTTGAGTCAGTAAAGACACAATAACATAAATAATACTATCATCACATAATTATATAACCTTTCAATAAAGGATACTCTATTTGGTATAGCTCCAAACGCCATAACGATCTCAACCATTCTTCTTATAACTCCCCATTACTCACGCACCCGAGGTACCTCATTAGCCCCTCCCTCCATGACACCTCTGTCATGCGAGCTGGGGGTAGCCTATGGCAGTCATGCCGTTATCAACCCGACAACCCAACGCTGCCCGAGAGGTGGCACACACATACCAAGACTCCATAATCATCATCAATCATCAATCAATCATCAATCAATCATCATTTATTCATCATTGATAGCATCAATTATCATTTAAACAACAATAACTTAGTTAGATGACAAAGTAGGCCATCTAACCGGACATGCATTATATACACAATTAAACCCTAAATTACTCATCAACAACTCACCATTCAACACTCAAACACCACCCAATCATCTAAAGGCATCGTTCAAGAAATTAAAGAATGACAACCTAAAATTCAAAAATTCATAACTTACATTCTACTAACCCAAACATTGCCAAATCAGTTTCTATCACTCACCCATTCAACCTACTACATTAGCCCTCTCGTAAATCCACCATAACACCTCCAAATCATGCCCGATAACCCTAAAACCCTAGGATGTCTTGGCTGAATTTTCTGGATTTTCACATGAACAATGTAATCGAAAATTCGGCATTACAACAGCGCTAACACGTAATTATCAAGTATTTAGAAATCGACGGAAATCGATTTCGATCATCACAACTCAATTAATTCAACATTGAACAATTTAATCAAAATTTAATACCCGAAAAATAAAATTTTTCTACATCCGACAGAAACTCGTAGTATTACCACAAAACGATCCCTAGCATGCAAGGAGCAATAATCTATCATCAGATTACAATTCCAACTGTTCAATCTTCATTTATACGCAAAAATGCAAAAGACAAGTTTTGAGATCTAAAATTTTTCTCTCACCTTTGATGCGATAAAAGCCTAGGGATGCGTGAAGTGCGTGCCCAACAAGCAGAATCCAAGTCGGTGCGAAGTTTTACGGACAAAAACTAAGCTTTTCTAAGAAAAATTGATTGAAAAACCTTGAAAATTCTCTTTTCTTTTTCTCCTTCTTTCTCTCAGCCTTGTGTGTGCAATTGGAGTGTGTTTTGTGTTATGTGAGTATGTGTAACTAGTGTGAGCATAAATAGTTAATAGTTAATTTAGTTTAAGTTATAAAAACTAATTAATTTTTTTGTTTTATTGACTTTAAACTCATTTTATTGCTCACCAATGTTAAAAATATTTATGCAACCCCCAAGATATCTCAAGTAGATTATTTTTAGATGACAAGAGGTTTTACATTCAAAGAATTCCACCTGAGTCGGCTTAAAACTCGGTTTTTCGCAAAAGTAGTGTAAAAACCCTAATAAATTCCTAAGCCGATTTGAAATCTGTTTTTATCAATCACAGGTCTATTAAAGTCTATGGACTAGGTCTAGAAGGGTTAAAAATACCAGTTTCAAAATTTTAGCGGACGTGCGTCCAAAACACTATTCACTAAAAGACGACGATAAAATTTCTGATCCCGTTTTTGATGAAAATTTCATGAATGCACATTTAGCACGTATTAGGAGTATTGACATCAAAATTATAACTTTCTAGGTCCTATAGCACATAAACAGGTCATATGCACGCAAAACGAGGTATAACACGTAAAACGAGATAAGCAGAAAAGTGGGGTTTCACATTCTCCCTCCCTTAAGAAATTTCACCCTCAAAATTCTTACTTGATGTACGGAATAGATCTAGGTATTGCTGCTGCATCTGATCTCGTCTTTCCCACGTAGCTTCCTCAATGCCGTGATGCTTCCATAACACCTTAACCATCGAAATCCTCTTCGACCTCAACTCTCGGTCCATCTGATCTAGAATACGAATCGGACACTCGTCATAAGTCAAATTCTCTCGAAGCTGTAACGACTCTGGCTCAAGAATATGAGAAGGATCCGGATTGTATTTCCGTAAATTAGACACGTGAAACACATCATGGACATTAGAGAAATTCTCCGGTAAAGCCAACCGATATGCCAACTTACCAACCCTGTTGGTAATCTCAAATGGCCCACCAAATCTCGGACTCAGCTTACCACCTTTACCATAACGAGCAAACCCCTTACGAGGAGACAATCTCAAGAAAACCCGATCTCCGACTGCAAACTCTAAGTCTCGACGACGCTTATCAGCATAACTCTTGAATCTACTCTGTGCCGTAAGCATTCTCTACCTGATCAACTGAACATTCTCAATCTTTTCTAGAAGCTCTGGCATGATAGTCGGATCAATAGTCTTCATCTCTCCTACCTCGTCCCAATATAAAGGTGAACGACACTTACGACCGTAAAGAGCTGCAAAAGGTGCCATTCCAATAGTAGCTTGATAACTATTATTATAGGCAAACTCGGCAAGTGGTAGATGTTTCTCCCAGTTCTTCCCGAAGTCCAGAACACAAGCCCTAAGCATATCTTCCAGAATCTGAATAGTCCGCTCAGACTGACCGTCGGTCTGTGGATGATACGCGGTACTGAAGTTCAACTGAGTACCCAAAGTCTCCTGAAGTTTCTCCCACAAACGAGAAGTAAATCGAGGATCTCGATCTGAGACAATACTAGATGGAATACCGTGAAGTCTAACAATCTGATCCAGATAGAGACCCGTCAACTTTGTAACCTCATCTCCCATCCTCATCGAGATAAAATGAGCTGTTTTCGTCAAACGATCCACGACAACCCAAACTGCATCATTACCCCTCGGTGTTCTAGGCAAACCAGAGACAAAGTCCATCATAATATGCTCCCATTTCCACTGTGGTATAACCAACAGCTGAAGCAAACCTGCAGGTCGTTGATGCTCGGCTTTTACTCTCTGACAAGTCAAACATCTAGATACAAACTGAGCAACCTCCCTCTTCATGTTGTTCCACCAGTAATGTTGCTTCAAATCCTGATACATCTTAGTTCCACCTGGATGAATAGTATATTTAGAATTTTGAGCTTCCTCCAGAATACCTCGCCTCAAGCCCGGTTCATCGGGAACACAAACCCTGTTCCGAAACCGAAGAATACCGTCCTCATGTACTTTGAAGTCAGACTGATCATTAGCGATCTGATCCTTGATCTTCTGAAGTTTAACATCAAGTTGCTGAGATTCCCTGATCTGAGACAATAATAAAAGCTGAATACGGAATATGTGAACACATCACCCCAACCTGAGTCAACTCTGGTCTCCAATAACTAAACTCCTCAAGAACCTTCCACTTCTTGACAACCAAACAAGAAATACTAGCCTTCCGGCTGAGAGTATCTGCTACAACATTTGCCTTTCCAGGCAGATAATTGATAGAACAATTGTAATCTCCAAGAAGCTCCATCCATCTCCTCTGGCGTATATTCAACTCCTTATGTGAGAACAAGTACTTAAGACTCTTATGATCAGTGAAAATCTCAAACTTACTGCCCCACAGATAATGACGCCACTTCTTGAGTGCAAAGACAACTGCTGCCAACTCAAGATCATGAGTCGGATAATTTTCTTCATAAGGCTTCAACTTTCGAGAAGCATAGGCAATAACTCGGCCATCCTGCATAAGAACACATCCCAAGCCCTCCTTGGAGGCATCACTGTAAATAACCATATTATCGGTCCCCTCTGGTAGAGCAAGTACTGGAGCGGTAGTTAACCTCTTTTTCAACTCCTGAAACCCACTCTCACACTTCTCATCCCAATTAAAGATAGTTCGTTTCTGAGTCAACTTAGATAGTGGCCCCGCAATCTTTGAGAAGTCCTTGACAAACCTACGGTAATAACCAGCCAAGCCAAGAAAGCTACGGACATCAGAAACACTCTTTGGCTGTTTCCAAGACATCACCGATTCAATCTTAGTGGGATCTACAGAAATACCGCTCTGTGTAATAACATGGCCAAGAAAAGAAATCCGTTGCAGCCAAAATTCACATTTGTTGAACTTGGCAAACAACTGATGCTCCTGCAACTTCTCTAATACAAGCCGTAGATGTTGCCCGTGCTCCGATTCAGATTTAGAATAGACCAAGATATCATCAATAAAAATCACCATGAACTGGTCCAAGTACGGCTGAAAGACTCGATGCATCAAATCAATGAATGCTGCCGGTGCATTAGTCAATCCAAAGGGCATAACAACAAACTCATAATGCCCGTACCGAGTCCTAAAGGCAGACTTCAGAACATCCTCCGTATGAATCCGAAGCTGATAATACCCCTGCCTCAAATCAAATTTAGAATAGACATTGGCTCCCTGAAGTTGATCAAACAACTCGTCAATTAGTGGCAAAGGATATTTATTCTTGATGGTCACCTGATTCAACCCACAATAATCTATACATAACCTCAAGGTACCATCCTTCTTCTTCACAAATAAAACAGGAGCTCCCCAAGATGAAGAACTCTGCTGAATAAATCCCTTCTCCAACAACTCATGTAACTGAGTCTTCAACTCCTTCAACTCAGCTGGTGCCATCCGGTACGCCGATTTAGAAATAGGTTGAGTACCGGGAACAAGATTAATCACAAACTCTATATCCCTCTCTGGCGACAACCCTGGCAACTTCTCTGGAAATACATTAGGATATTCCTGGATAATAGGGACTTCCTCTAGCTGTAGCTTATCAGATGGCTTGTTGATCAAATAAGCTAGATAACCCGAACACCCCTTACTCACCAACTTAACGGCTTTAGTTGCTGAGATAACAAAACTCGTCTTAGCACCCCGGTTACCCGCTACCTCTACTACTGGCTGATCCGGCAAACGAAATTGTACTACCTTGGTTCTACAGTTCAACTGGGCATCATACTTAGAAAGCCAATCCATACCCAGAATAACATCATACCCCCGGATAGGAAATAAAATAAGGTCCAAAGAAAAATTATGCCCCTTAACATGTATTATACAATCCTTACATACTAAGCCAGTAACATACTTATCAGTCAAAGAGGTACTTATCTTAACCACATAAGGCAATCTTTCAGGTTGCAATTTAACACGTTGCACACAAGCAGGAGTAATGAAAGAATGCGTAGCACCAGAATCAATCAACACTTTAACAAGTTGATCAAGTATAAGGAAGTTACCTTCCACCACTGCAGTCTCCTCAGGCATCTCCTCCATATCAACTGCATAAGCCCGAGCCTGAACCCACTGCTGCTGTGATACACTGCCCGTAGGCCTACCCTGGTAACCCTGAGTCGCTACCCGACCCTCAGTCCTCGCATATCTAGGGCAATCCTTCGCCCTATGCTCGCTGCTACCACAACCCAAACATGTCCCTGCCTTTACCCTGCAGTTGGACTCCACATGCCCTGGGCGCTTGTAGTAATTACACTGCGATGATGTGGCACTAACACTGCCCCTAGAAGAACCAGAAGCTGATGAAGCAGCTGATACAGCCTGCTGCTGAGGTCTCACCACACTAGGCCTGTACTGACCCTGAGACTGGGCTGGCCTATACTGAGTCTGAACCTGATATGGCCCCTGTTGAAACTGAGGCCGATAGTAACTCTGCTGACCCTGTGGCCTATAAGAACCTTGCTGCGCTGGTGGCCTGTAGACAACCTGCTGTACTGGAGGCCTATATATGACCTGCTGGCCCTGTGGCTGATACGGCCTCTTACTAGGCTGACTGGAGACAATCTGATCCCATTTCCTCTTCTCTAAGCTAGAAGCTGCATCAAAAGCCTCAGTGAAGATATCATAGCGATTCAGAGCCATTGCATCCTGAATCTCGGGCCTCAATCCCAACATAAATCTACGGGTCTTCCTCTCCTCCACAGCTACAAACTCCGGTGCATACCGGGACAACCTAGTGAATGTAGCCTCATAATGAGCCACAGAAGAATCCCCCTGTACCAAAGACAGGAATTCAGCCTCTCTCCTCTCCCATGCAACCCTCGGGACATACTTATCCCTAAAAGCAGTCAGAAAGGTATCCCAAACATATGGAATACCCCGGGTCTGCCAACTGGCTCTCACAGTGCGCCACCATTCCTCTGCCTCATCATCAAGCAAATAGACAGCACAAGTCACTTTCCTCTCATCAGTGTACCCGAGAGGATCAAAAATTTTCTCTAACTTACTAATCCACGACTCGGCCTTCCTATTATCAGGCTTTCCCTGAAATCTAGGAGGATAGTACCCCAGAAACTCCTTCATAGTACCTTGACCGTGATTACCACCCTGTACATTCTGTATCTGAGCCTGCAACGCCTGAGTCTGAGCAGCCTGACCCGCTAACAACTGGGCCTGTCCAGTCATCAAATCTGCAATCCGATCCATTGCTGCCCCTAACTTGTCATCACCCCTATCACTGCCCTGTGCCACATTACCAGGAACCTCATCTACAATCTCGGGCCTACCACGAGTCCTCGGTCTACCGGCCATCGTACTAATCAAAGAGTTAGCACAGGTTATAGCACGTAAACAGGTTATATACAACTTTTAACACATAAACAACAAACTCATATAAAGCACATAGATCACATAAGCTTCAATCACATAAGCAAATTGATCACATAATCACATAAGCACTTAAATCAAATAATCACATAATCATTTAGTCATATCAATACATAATTCACTTTTCTTTCTTTTCATACATATTCCATGCTAAGACCATTACCCACATTCCGAGAATACCCCGGCTAACAACTAACATGCGCTCTGATACCACTTAAATGTCACGCCCCAACTCGACCCCACCTACAATCAGTCAGGACGCAACGGGATTTCGGCAGTATAACGACAGTAAATAAATTACCGAGGTTCTAAACCAACCTCATTAATAACATTAAACATCCAATTCCATAACCATACAAACAACAACTCCTCAACAGCATAACAACACATAACATAACAGTAATATACAATAATCAGTATTCGTTATCTGCCTCCGTTCCAACATAACATACAATATCTCAACCTTATCATACATTTCAAAAATAAGTTGAGACCCATCTAACAACTTAACCATAGACAAAAGAAAGCCACTAAGTTGACATCATTTGGATCATCATCTTTTCAACATCTATTACAATAAGAACCATAAAGCATATAAAAGTCTACTAAGCTAATGTACATGACATTAAACAACATAGAATCATGGATAAGACTCAGGGACATATGACTCATCCACGAAAGGCACATTTTCCTCCTCAAGAGGCACGTGCCCGTAATCCAGCTCTGCAACACCTATAAGCATGCAATAATAGAGAGTGAGCTTATATAAATAAGCCCAGTGAGGATCCGATAGATCTCGAGCAAGGTCTACTAAACTCCTTGGAATAATCCTTTGAGTCAGTAAACACACAATAACATAAATAATACTATCATCACATAACTATATAACCATTCAATAAAGGATACTCTATTTGGTGTAGCTCCAAACGCCATCACGATCTCAACCATTCTTCTTATAACTCCCCATTACTCACGCACCCGAGGTACCTCACTAGCCCCTCCCTCCATGACACCTCTGTCATGCGAGCTGGGGGTAGCCTATGGCAGTCATGCCGTTATCAACCCGACTGCCCAACGCTGCCCGAGAGGTGGCACACACATACCAAGACTCCATAATCATCATCAATCATCAATCAATCATCATTTATTCATCATTGATAACATCAATTATCATTTAAACAACAATAACTTAGTTAGATGACAAAGTAGGCCATCTAACCGGACATGCATTATATACACAATTAAACCCTAAATTACTCATCAACAACTCACCATTCAACACTCAAACACCACCCAATCATCTAAAGGCATCGTTCAAGAAATTAAAGAATGACAACCTAAAATTCAAAAATTCATAACTTACATTCTACTAACCCAAACATTGCCAAATCAATTTCTATCACTCACCCATTCAACCTACTACATTAGCCCTCTCGTAAATCCACCATAACACCTCCAAATCATGCCCGATAACCCTAAAACCCTAGGATGTCTTGGCTGAATTTTCCGGATTTTCACACGAACAATGTAATCGAAAATTCGGCATTACAACAGCGCTAACACATAATTATCAAGTATTTAGAAATCGACGGAAATCGATTTCGATCATCACAACTCAATTAATTCAACATTGAACAATTTAATCAAAATTTAATACCAGAAAAATAAAATTTTTCTACATCCAACAGAAACTCATAGTATTACCACAAAACGATCCCTAGCATGCAAGGAGCAATAATCTATCATCAGATTACAATTCTAATGTAAAAGTAGTGTAAAAACCCTAATAAATTCCTAAGCCGATTTGAAATCTGTTTTTATCAATCACAGGTCTATTAAAGTCTATGGACTAGGTCTAGAAGGGTTAGAAAGACCAGTTTCAAAATTTTAGTGGACGTGCGTCCAAAACACTATTCACTAAAAGACGACGATAAAATTTCTGATCCCGTTTTTGATGAAAATTTCATGAATGCTCATTTAGCACGTATTAGGAGTATTGACATCAAAATTATAACTTTCTAGGTCCTATAGCACATAAACAGGTCATATGCACGCAAAACGAGGTATAGCACGTAAAACGAGATAAGTAGAAAAGTGGGGTTTCACAGGAAGAGCCGACATCGAAGGATCAAAAAGTAACGTCGCTATGAACGCTTGGTTGCCACAATCCAGTTATCCCTGTGGTAACTTTTCTGACATCTCTAGCTTCAAATTTTGAAGGTCTAACGGATCGTTAGGCCACGCTTTCATGGTTCATATTCGTACTGAAAATCAGAATCAAACGAGCTTTTACCCTTCTGTTCCACACGAGATTTCTGTTCTCGTTGAGCTCATCTTAGGATACCTACGTTATCTTTTAACAGATCTGCCACCCCAGCTAAACTCCCCACCAGAACATGTCTTCTGTCTGGATAGACCTGCAGAGCGAGCCTTGGGTCCAAAAAGAAGGGCAGTGCCTTGCCTCCTATTCACGGAATAAGTAAAATAACGTTAAAAGTAGTGGTATTTCACTTTCTCCTTTCGGCTCCCACTTATCCTACACCTCTCAAGCTATTTCACAAATTTGGACTAGAGTCAAGCTCAACAGGGTCTTCTTTCCCAGCTGATTCTGCCATGCCCGTTCCCTTGGCTGTGGTTTCGCTGGATAGTAGACAGGGACAGTGGGAATCTCGTTAATCCATTCATGCGCGTCACTAATTAGATGACGAGGCATTTGGCTACTTTAAGAGAGTCATAATTACTCCTGTCGTTTACCCGCGCTTGGTTGAATTTCTTCACTCTGACATTCAGAGCACTGTGTCACGGGATTAGAGGTTGAGACCGAAACTTGACCGTCTTGTAGCGCTTAACCGAGATAATAAGGGACTTGGCTAAGCTAAGCCTGAAAGATATGAGCTTGAAAAAAAAAATATAAGCAAGAGTTTGAGAGAATAGATGTATATTGCTCTATAACTTAGAAAATATGGGATAGTTACAATGAGACATCTCCCCCTCATTTTATAGGGGTTAAATTCAAAATAAAGGGTGAGGATCATCCCAGCTTGAAGGGCCAAGATTGCACCTCGTATTCTGCAAACCTAGTTGTCCAGCTTTCTATACACTAGCTGGTAGATTTGGTTTAAATTTCAAAATAAAGGGTAAGGATCATCTCAATTGAAGGGCCAGGATTACACCTCGTATTCTACAAAGCTAGCTATCCAGTATTCTCTATACGCTAGCTAGTAACTTACATTGTTTATTACTTCAGGCCTACCAACTGTATCATTCAGTCAGAAATATGGTGGACCATCTGGAAATAGGCGGGTCGTTACACCCTCCCCCACCTGATCAGGCATCGACCTCAAAGCTTGTTGTTGTCGAAATTTCTCATTAAGCTTGCGGAATTGCCACAATGAACCTTCGTGTTCTCTACTGTTTTCACTATCTGGGGTTCCTTTCCATTTCACAAGATACTCTGTGTCGTTTGGTTTTCCCCTCTTGCGGATGATGCGGTCCTCCAGGATGGCTTCTACTTCACATTCGAAAGAGGTTACCACAGTAGTAGGGGCTCGGCTTGATTCCCCACGTCTTGGGTCTTCCGTGTCCGCATAATAGGGCTTAGGAGGCTTACATGAAAGACTGGGTAAATCTTCAGCTTCAGGGGTAGTTCTAGCAAGTAAGAGACCTTGCCTACCCAATGGATGACCTTGAAGGGTCCTTCATATCTGCGCAGCAAGGCCTTGTGTACCGACATGCGAAAGGCACAAAATTGTTGGGGTTGGAGTTTTACCATCACTGAATCACTATCATTGAACTCCAAGTTTCTTCTTTTCTTGTCTGCCCACTTCTTCATTTTCTTTGCCGCCTTTTCAATCATTGCATGGGCCATGTCTCGTTCCTTTTGAAGTTCTTTGGAAAATTTGTATGTAGCAAGGGCTTTGCCCGTGTATTCTGAAGCAACCATATGAGGGGCGAGGGGTTGTCTACCAGTGGCTAGTTCAAAGGGGCTCCAAGTCGTGGATTCACTATGTTAGAGGTTGTAGGAGAATTGAGCAACATCCATCAACTTGACCCAATCCCGCTGGTTGGCACTGACAAAGTGTCGAAGGTACAACTCTAATAAGGCGTTCACCCTTTCCGTCTGTCCATCAGTTTGTGGGTGAAAACTAGTAGAGAATGCCAATTCGGACCCCAGTAATTTAAAAAGTTCAGATCAAAACTTTCCCATGAAACGGGGATCTCGGTCACTCACAATAGACTTTGGAACGCCCCACCACTTTACAACATACCTCAGGAAGAGCTTAGCTGCATTGATGGCAGTCAGGTCTGGAGGTGCAAGGATGAAAACACCACTTGGAAAATCTATCCACGACAACCAGTATTGTACCACATCCTTCAAACTTTGGTAAACATGTGATGAAATCCATTGAGATGTTGTCAAAAGGATGTTTGGGGATAGGCAGTGGTTGGAATAGCCCAGCTGGATGTTTAGTCTCGGTCTTGTCTTGTTGGCACACAAGACAAGTCCGAACATATGTCTCAATATCGTCTCGCATCCTCGGCCAATAGTAAGAATCTTCCGCGAGCGCCATGGTGCGGTGCATCCCCGGGTGGCCTGCCCACAAAGAGTCATGACACTCTTTCAAGATCTTCCGCCTTAGATTGTGCCATTTTGGCACGAACAATATGTCTCCTCTGGTCAGCAACAAATCTTCTTTTACCCAAAACCTTCGGGTTTTCCCTTCTTTTGCATATTCCAACAATGCATTGGCCATGGGGTCATGGTCCAGGCCCTCACGTATTTGATCAGTGAGAGGGCTCACAGGATTCTGATTGCCGCAAGTTCAGCCTTGCGACTAAAAGCATCAGCTACTCGGTTATCTCGACCGGGTTTGTACTCCATGGTAAAATCGAACTCGGCCAGGAATCCTTGCCACCTTGCTTGCTTAAGAGTAAGTTTCTTTTGTGTCTGGAAATAACTTGCAGCAACGTTATCAGTTCTTACTACAAAACGGGCGCCCAACAGATGGTGACGCCATGTACGCAGGCAGTGCACCACTGCCGTCATCTCCTCCTCGTGGGTTAAGTATCGTCGTTCTACCTCGTTGAGCTTTCGACTCTCGAAGGTAATTAGGTTTCCTTCCTGTATCAATAATCCGCCAATAGCAAAATCAGAAGCATCAATCTGTACCTCATATGGTTTGGTTTGATCAGGTAGTATAAGAACAGGTTCGGCAGTTACAACAGTCTGGAGGGCATCAAATGCATCTTGGCATGTTCCATCCTACACCCAGGGCTTGTTTTTCTTCAGCAACTCGGTCAGAGGCATGGCTATGGCTGACTATCCTTCGATGAAACATCGATAATAATTCGCCAAGCCCAAAAATGACCGCAATTTGGGGATACCATTCAGAGCTTCCCATTCATGAATGGCTTTCACTTTGGCGTTGTCCATCCGAATTATCCCATCACCGATGATATGACCAAGGAATTGCACCTCTTCCTTGGCAAAACTGCATTTTTCTAGTTTGACGTACAGTTCATGCTCCCGAAGTTTCTGTAGTACTAACTTCAGGTGTTCAACGTGGTCTTGTAGGCAAGAGCTATAGACCACGATGTCATCCAAGTATACTACGACAAATTTGTCGAGAAAGTATCTGAATACCTTGTTCATCAGAGTACAAAAGGTAGTAGGAGCATTGGTTAGGCCAAAAAGGCATAACAAGGAATTCAAATGCACTATACCTCATTACAAAGGTAGTTTTTGGCTCATCTCCTTCCGCAATTCTGACTTGCCAATATCCTAACCTCAAATCAATCTTTGAGGAGTATCGAGCACCTCCAAGCTGGTCGAACAAATCCGCAATCAAAGGTATGGGGTATTTGTTCTTTATAGTTACCTTATTTTGTGCTCGATAATTTATGCACATCCGTAATGAGCCATCGGCTTTCTTCTGGAACAAGACTGGGGCACCGAAAGGGGAACTGGATGGTTGAATCATACTGGCATCCATCAATTCTTGGAGTTGTCTCCTCAGTTCAGCCAGTGCTGGAGGTGCCATACGATAAGGGGCCATGGAAGGGGGCTTTGTACCTTCCACTAAGTCAATTCGGTGGTCAATCTCTCTTTGCGGTGGCAGTTTCTTTGGAAGTTCCGGGGGGCATTACATCTTTGAACTCATTTAGCACATTCTGGATGGGCGAGGGAAAGATGATTTTGTTCTGGATATTCTGGTTCTTCCTCTCGCATTGCAACAAGATAGGTATTTTCATTGCGTTTGACTCCCTTCATTAACTGCATGGCTGAAAGGACCTTGACACTAGGTCTGGTTTCTCGAGCCATGGGTGTCACGCCACGACCCGACCCCACAAAAGGCCAAGCCCGGACCCGACACACGGACGGAGTCTCCTCTGTACCGCAGACGATCCGAAACCCTAAAATCATCATAATACTTGCGAAAGCCATAAAACAACTCAAACAAGCCAACTTTCTTTGAAACATACATTTCTTATTAACCAGCTTTGCAACCCAAAAATGATATGCATACTACACAAGTATTTATGCCACTGATCAATTCCATTAGCATGCATTTCCTTACTAGTCACAAGGGTATAAGTTTACAACTTTACATTCTTTCAACTTATACAACATAAGATCGTAGAGGCCTCAAACTAGAAAATACATACAAGGCTACAAGCCTCAAAATTAAGCGACATCCAAACAATATACATATCATGCAAGGCTCGCACAAAATCTGGTAACCAACCACTAGCAAAGCAGAGAAGTGCTTTCACGGAAACACCTCCACCTGCAGGATCGTGCACATGCAGGAGTTATAAACGAATGTGTAGCTCCGGGATCAATCAAAACTTTAACTGGCTGAGTATTGAGAAGAAAGGTACCTTCCACTATAGCTGTAGTATCGGGCAGCTCCTCCGCATCTAGTGCAAAGACCCTAGCCTGAACTCTCTGTGCTGGACGTGCACCTGCAGCCCTATTCTGAACACCTTGGCCTCCACCACGGCCCTGAACATTATTATACTTAGGGCAATCTCTCACCCTATGGTCATCACTACCACAACCCGTACATTTACCACTCTTCCTCCAGCAGTTAGCCTCAATATGCCCTGACCGATTACAATAATTACACTGCTGATTTTGCCTAACTGCAGTGTTTCCTGTAGGTGCTGGGGCTCTGGCGGTAGTAGGAATTGTAGCTCCCTGCTGGGGTCTAGTCACAGCTGGCCTAGCCTGAATCTGCTGCTGTGGCTGATACGGACGTTGCTGAGGAACCTGTGTAGAAGTCTGATACTGCCTCGGCTGACTCTGGCTGCTCTGGCCCAAGTACTGCTTCTTACTCGGCTGACTGCTCTCAGCTAACATCTCAGCCTTCTGTTTCTCAAACTTCGAGGCTGCCTGAAATGCCTCGGGAAAAGTAGTGTAGGTTTGCCTAGTCAAATGCAACTGAATGTCCATTCTCAGCCCACGGACAAACCTATGTATCATTCTCCTAGCCGGCCGTACCAACTCGGGCATATACCTCGACAGGCTAACAAACCTAGCCTCGTACTGTGCAACAGTCATATTTCCCTGCTTCAGGGCCACAAACTCGTCCTCCCTCCTTTCCATAGCCATCTCGGGAATATACTTATCCCGAAACTCACTTAGAAAATCATCCCATAAATGTGGAACATCCTCACAATCCCACCTCAATCTGATAGTATTCCACCACTGCTCTGCATCACCCTCAAATAAGAATGACGCATAATCTATTCTTGCCTCATCGGTGTACCTCAAAGCGGTGAAAATTTTCTCGACACGGTTAATCCATCTCTTGGCCGCCTCATCATACGGTTCTCCGAATAACTTTCCCGGCTCGTGCCTCAGAAATTTATCTAACTGATTATTCTCAACTCTGTACCCCTGTCCACCAGGATTAGCTTGATTTCCCTGGGGATTATTCCTGTCCTGCCTCTGCTCATGCAACACTTGTGTAATCCGGTCTACTGCAGTAGTCATGGTAGCCATAAACTGCTCAGGCAACGGCTGCTGACCCTGTTCTGTTGCCTCTTCATCTGATCCTATACCTTGAGTACCACGACGTGGCGGCATAGTGGCAATTCACAATAGCTGGCAACATTTAAAAGCAGTTTATAGACAGAAATATAGCACATAAGATTAGATAACACTCAAGTCAATAACAATCCAATATTCTATCACACAATTCACATAAGACAAGTTCAACTTGCCAAATTATTTCACTTAAACACATAAACACTCCAAGTTCACAAAGTCATGCTATATCATTTTCTTTTCACTTAGCAATCATACATAAACACTTTAGCATTTTAGACCTTTACCCCACAGACCGAGAATCATATCCCGGCTCATGCAAGACTATCATGCTCTAATACCACCTAAAGATGTCACGCCACGACCCGACCCCGCAAAAGGCCAAGCCCGGACCTGACACACGGACGGAGTCTCCTCTATACCGCGGACGATCCGAAACCCTAAAATCATCATAATACTTGCGAAAGCCATAAACCAACTCAAACAAGCCAACTTTCTTTGAAACATACATTTCTTATTAACCAGCTTTGCAACCCAAAAATGATATGCATACTACACAAGTATTTATGCCACTAATCAATTCCATTAGCATGCATTTCCTTACTAGTCACAAGGGTATTAGTTTACAACTTTACATTCTTTCAACTTATACAACATAAGATCGTAGAGGCCTCAAACTAGAAAATACATACAAGGCTACAAGCCTCAAAATTAAGCGACATCCAAGCAATATACATATCATGCAAGGCTCGCACAAAATCTGGTAACCAACCACTAGCAAAGCAGAGAAGTGCTTTCACGGAAACACCTCCACCTGCTCCTCCTCCTCTATTACCTTGATAGGTTCTGCTTCAACTACTCCTGTAAAAATATAGTATAGAGAGGAATGAGCAAAAACTATTGCTCAGCGAGGGCAATTGGTCTCAAGGACGGAGATGAGAGGAGTATGCAATGCAATTAGCCAAGCAATGCATACAATTATCATTTAAAGATCCAAACAAGCCAATATTATAACAAGGCAAGCATTAAAGACTATAAACATTCATTCAAAGGATACAGTACTCTTTTCACGAGCAACTTTCATTCAAGGATTCGATGACGACGCGCCGGCCCAAACCACCTTATAACACCAGTTTGGAATACCCCGGAAGTATCCATCAACCTACGACCCAAATCTCCCTGGGAGGCAACCAAAGCGAGAAAGGGAATAGCAGCGGAGCTAGAGTAACCAACACTGGCAACCCAAGGCTACCCAGAGAGGCCCATCACTCACATGCGAGACACTATGCAATGCAAGACTCGATACAAGGCGATAAACAAGCGATAAAGCCACACGTGGGAGAATAACAAAGTAGGTTACTCTCGCACGCAATAGCAGCAATTGATAAGCATTTCAATCCAAATCAATTCAAACAAGTATTTCAAGCAACCCTAAGCATTCTATAGACATAAAATCAAGAAAACAAGCAAAACACAAACCGGCCCCAACTATCAAAACCCTACCATTTCCAAACGAGCCATGAGTTCTGAAAACCGACTTCGCCAAACCTCCTAGGTCACCATAAGGCACATCTAAAGACCCCGAAACCTTACTTTACCCTAGAACTCGCGCAAAGCCCCAATTTTCCCCTTTCTCGTTTGAACTACAACTATACCAACCAACGCCCAACCAACGCCATAATCGCACCAAAAGTGCTTTCATGGCCTCCTGATACAATGCCAACACGCAAAATGAGAAAATGCCAAACTCGACCTAAACAACCCCGACTTTCAAAAAGGCTTAATTCCTATTTTTTCCATTACGCAACCCAAACAAACCATGCATTTAGGCATTCTAGCACACCTAGCACAATTCTACATCAACAGACAGCATAACGAAACAACTTCATCGTTCCAAGGGTTTACTATTCACTAAACACTATTCAACATCTAAATTTAATTGCAATCTCAACATTTAATCGCAGAAAATGTTAAAAAGCTATAAATACACGTTCTACAATAGCCAAGGAACATTCTAGAAGCATCAAAACGCTTTAAACAACAATCTACGAATAAAATCTAAAAATTGCAAAGTTGATACACTAAACATTTAAATGCGCAAATAACATGATTCCCTCACCTTAGGTACTCCTAGTCGCTAGGAAAACAACGCTAGTTGCCTCAGAAATCACCCTGCACGCGAGCTCACGCGAAGATTGATCGATTGGAAGTTGAAAAGTTTTTTTTTTTCTCTATGAAGCTCACGGCCTGCACCTCTCTGTTTCAGCTGCTATTTTTTTTAATTTTCCTTTGTTTTAGCTTATTTAAGTGCTAAATTAGTCAAATGGTGAAAGGCCTAGGTCAAACACTTAAAACTTGGTCAAAAGGGCCTTATTTTGTGCATTTTAAACTAAAATAACTAACACAAATTAAATTTTCAGCTAGCAACAATTAAAATATAAAATTTAAGTCATCTAAATATTAGTTTCACTATTAGCTGAGGACTAGAAACCGTTCTCTAGCTATCGCTCCCTAAATGCAATGCACGTTGCGACAGCGAGAAAGTAACAATTAATTCACAAAGAATTTAAGGAAATATAATTTTCAAAATAATAAACAAAGAATTTTCACATTCCGGGCTCGGGTATTACAATGGGCATAGTACAAGGAATAGAATTGCCCATTACCAAGATAGAGTTCCCGCAAGGCATGAGAAAGGCCTTTACTTCGTCCAACCATTCCAATCCCAAGACAACATCATTCTCATCCAAAGGAACAATTGTAAAAGTAACAGTAC
The DNA here is from genome assembly GCA_037974665.1 of Ehretia macrophylla. NCBI lineage: Eukaryota > Viridiplantae > Streptophyta > Magnoliopsida > Boraginales > Ehretiaceae > Ehretia > Ehretia macrophylla. The sequence continues at coordinate 22,911,142 of CM075779.1, forward strand.
CAGTCCACTCATCGATTATCGTCTTGACACCAAAGGCAACACCAGTGATAGGGATGGCTTTTGAGTTGGCAGCCTTGATCATCCCTCCGAACTTGTTGATCCGCAAGCCTAGCTTCCTTGCAGTATCAGCACCAATGAAATTGTTGGTAGCGCCTGTGTCTACCAAGGCTTTGAAGGGGCGCCCTTTTATCAAAGCAGCAACATATAGGGATCATTTCCTTGGGTCTTTCGAGGTCTTGATCTCGGCCTTCACAGCATTAAGGAGTTGAAGAGACCGCAATTGAGTATCTTCATCTTCTTGTGATTCTTGGTCGTCTTGTTTGAGGAGGGATGCCATCTTGCCCCGGTAGGGACAATTATAAACCTTATGATCCTTGTCTGCGCATATGAAACATTTATACTGTCTCGGGGGAGCTTGGTTGTTTCCCCGATTCTCCATGGGAGCTTTCCCTTTGTTGAAGGCCGGTTTGAATGATCCTTCCTGATTAGAAGCAACATAGTAGGGTTAGAATTGATACCTTTGTTTTGATTTCATCCACCACTTGGCTTCTTATTGTTGGAAGAAGAAGTACCCTTCTTTCCATCATTTCGGTTGGAGAATTCAATTAGGCCTTCAGCGACAGCAATGGCGGAGGCAAGGTCTTGGACACCACGACGTTGAACTTATACTCTCGTCCATGTCTGGAGTCCATCGAGGAAGGCAAAGAGGCCATCCTTGTCAGACATCTCAGGAATTTCAAGCATCACTTCTTGAAACTCCTTAATGTATTATTGCACATTATTTTGGTGTTTGAGCCAGTGAAGCTTACCACGAGCTTCATATTCCACGTTCTCCGGATAAAACTATTTCTTGATTTCTTTCTTGAAATTATCTCACGATCCTATGGTGCAAAGGCCTCGTTCAATATCCGTGGAACGAGCCTCCACTAGAGGGTAGCCATATCGGCTAGATAGAGTGGGGAAGTTCGAATCTTCGCAGCATCATCGACAAGATTTGCTGCTGAAAAGTATTGCTCCAAGTTCCACAAGAAGTTGTCCAATTCTCTTGCATTTCTCTGGCCACTGAAAGGCTTGGGCCTCGGGACATCGATCCTTGGGGCAGAAGGGGCAGCAGGAACAGCTCCAGTGCTTACAGCTATCTTGCACAAGGCAAAGTCAGCCTTGACAACTTCGACCTTCATTTTAACCATGTTAACTTCGGTCTTCATTTCTTCAATTGCAGCGGATATTTGTGATTGAAAATTACTCAGGGTCTTTCGCATTTCATTGGCGAAAGTGTTGAGGGTGTCCTGGGCCTGTCCACGCAGATCCTCCACTTGGTCCTCTACTTCTTCCAAGTGTTCAGGAAGGGTAGTCTCGTCCCTTGCTTCCACTTGTTCCAATTGAGCGATAATATCCTCCATTGCGACAGCATTCCGTAGAACACTTTGTTTATTGCGTCCAATTCGGTATTCCAGCGAGGAAAGCTGGTCGATTGAGCCAACACGAGAAGAGGGTTTGGATTTGTTTGATTTCCTCGCCTGCTTCTCCAAATTTTCCACAACCTGGGTACTAAGGCCAACAACATCTCTTTCGGTTCCTGCCATACTTCAAAAATACCACGAATAAGAATGTAGACAACGTGGTTGAGCCAGGCACTAAGTCTTTGGCTCTAATACCACCTGTCACGGGATCAGAGGTTGAGACCGAAACTTGATCGCCGTACGACGCTTAACCAAGCTAATAAGGGACTTGGCTAAGCTAAGCCTGAAAAATATGAACTTGAAAACAAAAATATAAGCAAGAGTTTGAGAGAAGAGATGTATATTGCTCTATAACTCAAAAAATATGGGATGGTTACAATGAGACATCTCCCCCTCATTTTATAGGGGTTAAATTCAAAATAAAGGGTGAGGATCATCCCAACTTGAAGGGCCAAGATTGCACCTTGTATTCTGCAAACCTAGCTATCCAGCTGGTTGTTCGACGCTCAAGGAAGGCCCTCGAGGGAACCGTTCCCAGTCCGTCCCCCGGCCAGTGACCCGCTCTCGCCGTGGGAGCAGCTTGAGCAATCTGCTGACGGGTTCGGGACTGGGACCCCTATGCCCAGCCCTCAAAGCCAATCCTTTTCCTGAAGTTACGGATCCATTTTGCCGAATTCCCTTGCCTGCATTGCTCCATCGATCAAAGGCTGTTCATCTTGGAGACCTGATGCGGTTATGAGTACGATCGGGCATGGACGACACTCGGTCCTCCAAATTTTCAAGGGCCGCTGGGGGTGCACCGGACACCGCGCGATGTACGGTGCTCTTCCAGCCATTGGACCCTACCTCCGGCTGAGCCATTTCCAGGGTGGGCAGGTTGTTAAACAGAAAATATAACTCTGCCCGAGGCCCCCGGCGATGTCTCTGGACTCCTTAACGTTGCCGTCAACCACCACGTCCTGATTCTGGAATTTTAACCCAATTCGCTTTCAGTGCACGCGCTGAACGTGCTATCTGTCGAGCTTTCCCTGACCCTTAGGATTGACTAACCCATGTGCAAGTGTCGTTCACATGGAACCTTTCTCATCTTCGGCCTTCAAAGTTCTCATTTGAATATTTGTTGCTACCACCAAGATCTGCACCGACGGCCGCTCCGCCTGACCTCGTGCCTGGGGTTTTACGACAACCGCAATGCCCTCCTACTCATTGGGGCCTTGCATTTGCCCTGACGGCTGAGTATAGGTCGCGTGCTTAAGCGCCATCCATTTTCAGGGCTAGTTGATTCGGCAGGTGAGTTATTACACACTCCTTAGCGGATTTCAACTTCCATGACCACCGTCCTATTGTCTTAATCAACCAACACCCTTTGTAGGATCTAGGTTAGCGCGCAGTTGGGCACCGTAACTCAGCTTCCGGTTCATCCCGCATCACCAGTTCTGCTTACCAAAAATGGTCTACTTGGAGCTCTTGATTCTGCGGCGCGGCTCAACGAAACAGCCGTGCCGTCCTACCTATTTAAAGTTTGAGAATAGGTCGAGGGTGTTGCGTCCCTGATGACTCTAATCATTGGCCTTACCCGATAGAACTCGCATGCAAGCTCTAGCTATCTTGAGGGCAACTTTAGAGGGAACCAGCTACTAGATGGTTCGATTAGTCTTTCGGCCCTATACCCAAGTCAGACGAATGATTTACACGCCAAAATCATTGCGGGCCTCCACCAGAGTTTCCTCTGGCTTCGGCCCGCTCAGGCATAGTTCACCATCTTTTAGGTCCTGACAGGTATGCTCGCACTCGAACCCTTCTCAGAAGATCAAGGTCGGTCGGTGGTGCACCCCCCGGGGGGATCCCGCCAATCATCTTCCTTGCACCTTGTAGGTTTACGCACTTGTTGACTCGCACACATGTCAGACTCCTTGGTCTGTGTTTCAAGACGAGTCGAATGGGGAGCTCGCAAGCCAGCATCGGAGCGCGCAAATGCCAAAGCACAACAAAGGCGCGCGCTGTCCCACCACGATCGAGGCGACGGCATTCTGCGGGCATATCTACTACCCGGGCTTTGGCGGCTGCCCTAATCCGCGCTGGTCCGCGCCCCGAGCCGATTGACAGACTGGCTCTCGCCGTTCCGCATACGACCGGGACGCATCGTCGGACCCCATCCGCTTCCCTCCCGACAATTTCAAGCACTCTTTGACTCTCTTTTCAAAGTCTTTTTCATCTTTCTCTCGCGGTACTTGTTCGCTATTGGTCTCTCGCCCATATTTAGCCTTGGATGGAATTTACTGCCCGCTTAGGGCTGCATTCCCAAACAACCCGACTCGCCAATAGCACCTCGTGGTGCGACAGTGTCTGGGCACGATGGGGCTCTCACCCTCTCTGGCACCCCTTTCTAGGGAACTTGGGCCCGGTCCGCCGCTGAGGACGCTTCTCCAGACTACAATTCGGACGGTGGAGCCGCCCGATTCTCAAGCTAGGCTGTTCCCGGTTCGTTCGCCGTTACTAAGGGAATCCTTGTAAGTTTCTTTTCCTCTTCTTATTGATATGCTTAAACTCAACGTGTAATCCCGCCTGACCTGGGGTCGCGGTCGTAGCGCACGACGTTGGAGGGTCTATATTGAGTCCCGCATGCACAACAAGACGACGCACGACAATTCGCTAGTTGAATGGACCAACCACCACATGTCATGACGTCCGTCGTGCCGGACTAGCATTTCGGCCAACCACGCCTCGAGACATTGGAGCCCACAATCTCCCCATGCACAAACCCGGTGACCTAGTTTTATGGCTCGGGGTAGAGGGGGTGATGCAATGCTTGACGCCCAGGCAGACGTGCCCTCGGCCTAACGGCTTCGGGCGCTACTTGCGTTCAAAGACTCGAGGGTTCACGGGATTCTGCAATTCATATCAAGTATCGCATTTCGCTATGTTCTTCATCGATGCAAGAGTTGAGATATCCGTTGCCGAGAATTATTTTTATTTCGTAAGGGACCGAGGGCTAACCCAGCACACCGCGGATGGGGCAGGGATAGGCTGGCCCCCAATTTTCATTTTCCTTGGCGCATTCCTCGCCAGGGTTCATTGTTTGAGGGGCGTTCACCCCAATTAGGGAGCGACACGCGGGCTGGGGATGCGCCGCCTCCCCTGCATCGGCCCCGCATTGTTTAAACGGGTTCGCAGGTCATTCTGCTTTCACAGGGTTCAACAATGATCCTTCTACAGGTTCACCTACAGAAACCTTGTTATGCCTTCTCCTTCCTCTAAATAATAAGGTTCAGTGGACTTCTCACGACGTCACGAGCAGTGAACCACCCACGTTGCCGTGATCCAAACACTTCACTGGATCATTCAATTGGTAGGAGTGACGGACAGTGTGTACAAAGGGCAGGGACGTAGTCAACGCAAGCTGATGACTCGCGCTTACTAGGAATTCCTCGTTCAAGACCAACAATTGCAATGATCTATCCCATCACAATGAAATTTCAAATATTACCCATGCTTGTCGGCCAAGGCTATAGACTCGTTGAATACATCAGTGAAGCGCGTGTTCGGCCTAGAACATCTAAGGGCATATGAGGCCCGACCTCGATTTGCATGCGATACCTTATTTCGTGTGCCTAACCTAGATTTTGCGTGCCTTGACCTAGGTTTAAGAACTGTGTTTCGTTTTGTGTGCCTTGCATCGAATTACGTGCATTCATTTAGGGTTGCGTTCAATTACTTGGGAAACGTGCATTCATCTCGTAGTGCGTGCCCTAAACCTAGGAAAGCATGCCCTCACACTAGTCAAGAAAGCATTTTACACGAAGCACTAGATCATTAATTAATCCAACAAACTCCACTAACTAATATTAAATTGCTAATTCAACCCACTAGAAGACAAAATCTCACAAAAAGCTAAACATTCTTTATTCCTTATTCCTTATTCTTTGCATATCCCAAAAACACAATTAAAATATTGCTCAACCAAGACAAAAAAATTCAGATTCTTGCAATGACTTGGCCGATCACCTTGTGTGCATTTGTACTTGCTTTGCATAATTCAGATTGAACCTAGACAATTCTATGACAATTTTATGACACAAAGCAATAAAAAAATTAGCTGAAAACCCTCCTCAAAGCTCCAAATCTCGACATAAGCTCCTTGCCCATGCTAGACACTCAAATGATGCTTCTTGAAGACACAAAATCTGAATTTGCAAAGCTCAAGGCCGACATATGCTTCAAACTTTGCAAAGCTTTTATTTTTCCTTCATTTTCTCTCATTTCCTCTCATTCTTCTATCTCCCTCTCATTCTTCTTTCTCTCTCTCTTGGCCTTGGCTGAGTTTCTACACTCCATAGCTTATTTGTAACACTCCGATCCCTCTCGAGACCGGGAGTTCTATCAATCAATCTAATCACAACCCAATTCCAAACCCGGGCATAAAATTTTAGGGAAAGACCGACGGAGTCTCCCCTATTTCTAGGCAAAATGTAAAACCTGTAATAGCATATAAGTGGACCAGCACCGTGTCCAACCATGCAAATACCTCAAGGCCATCCGAGCCTTGTTTCTCAACAAATAAACACAACAATTATATATATACATTTCCAGTTTAAAATCTAACCTATCTCTTTTCATCTTTGACAAGAACATTCATGCTAGGCAATTAAACTATACTAACCCAATGCATAAAATAGACTATCATACCATTCTAATTCTTTTCCTTTGGACAATACAAACATGCAATGAAGTTAAACTATACTAACTGAATACATAAACCAGCTTATCATTCTACCTCAATTACCTAGTTAAATTTAAATTACATTATTCTAATATTAAATACATACAATAGATGAAAGCATACATCTTTACAACTTCGACAACTCAAGCCACATAGGCACGCAAGACAACTCTTCAAGCACGAACTTTCATGTAATCACGAACTTTCCAGCTAACATGGAATTTCCTGAAATGTGGTGGTTGAGGAGTGAGTATACACAACACATATACTCAGTGAGGGCGAGACGGACATTGAGGTGGAGACAAAGAAGTTCGTGCAATGCAAATAGGTACAACTAAGCAATATAATTGACAAGCAAGCATTCAATATAAACAATCAATACAATAACCAATTAATAAAAGCATTAACACAACCATTCAAAGCTATACCACACTCTGAAGGCTATGGTTCACTCGAGCGAGAAATGTACCGATCATGACTTAGATGACTTTAACGATGACGTGCCGGCTCACCCACCTTATAAGTTCCGTTAGAGTACTCCGGACATACTCTGTCAATTCTACGACCCAAAACTCCCTGGGCGGCAACCCAAACGAGAAAGGGAATAGGACACGGAGCTAGAGCAACCAACACTGGAAACCCGAGGCTACCCAGTGAGGCCTATCACTCACGTGCCTGACACTTATGCAATGCAATACGAGATATATAACGATAATCGAGCAAGGCACTGAAGTGCAGGTTAGTAACAACATGCGATACAATAAGAAATTACAATCAATAAAGTAACAAGAACAATACTAACAAGCATTATCAACAATTGATATACAATTCAACCATAACCAACTTTAACAAGCATAACAAGTAATAATAAGCATTCTATAGGCATTACACTATGAAAACAAACAAAATCACTTAATGACCTCAACTTTCAAAACGCTACTACTTTCAAACGAGCCACGAGTTTTGGAAACTGACTTCACCACTCCTCCTAGGACACCATAAGGCATGTCTAAAGACCACGAAACCCTACTTCACCCTAGAATTCTCGCAAAGCCCCGATTTCCCCCTTTGCTCGTTTGAACTACAACTACCTCAACCGATCACCCAACCAATGTCACAACTGCAGCAAAAGTGCTTCCATTACGTACCTCGACAATGCCTTCATGCAAAATGATAAAATGCCAAACTTGACCTAAACGACCCCAACTTTCACTTAGCCATTTTTCTCTGTTTTTCCATTACACAATCCAATTAAACCATACATTTAGGCATTCTAGCATATCTAGCACCTTCCGACATCAACAGAACGCAAAACGAAGCACCTTTACCGTAACGAGGGTTTACTATTCATATTTTACTATTCCATTTGCATTTAAAATTTCAATTGCTATTTTCAACCGTAGAAAATGCTAAAAGTCTACAAATATGTGTTCTACAATTGTCAATGAACATTCTTTAAGCATCAAAACGATCAAAATAATAATTTATGGCTAAAATCCAAAAATTAAAGTTTAAACACAATTATTTCAAATGCGCAAATAACGATGAAACCCTCACCTTAGACGCTACTAGATGCTAGGAAAACCACGTTGGAAGCCTCGAAAACAACCCCGTGCAAGCTCTCGCGAAGATTTGAAGTTTTGATGTTGAAATCTTTTTTTTTTCTTTTTCTCCTATGGTTTTGGCCCTTTCTTTTTTTTTTTCCAGACTTTTCTTGTTTTTGTAATTTATTATGCATATATAAGATGACAAGTTGAAGTCAAATGGTCAAAGCTTCAGTCAACCCGCTAAACCAAAATAGCTATGTGCGACCGTACGAAAATGGCCATAACTTCTTTTAGAAAACTCCAATTCACGAACGGTTTGAAGCCTCAGAAACTAGACTCATAAAGCTTTCCAACCATATATAATTTCTACCTAACTCTTCCCCAATTGGTTCAGATTTAATTCCAAAGTTGACCCAAATTTTGACTAACTTAACATTGCATTTTTTTTTATTTCTAGTCCCAAGTTTGCCCTTTATTAAACATTTCAAAAATTTTCACCTTGTCCTAGTTGGTCAATGTAGATGAAAAGTCAACTAGTTTGGTCAAAGAAGGTGAAAAGTCAATAAAATGCAATTTAAATGAACTTTAAATGCTATTGAATACATGCCAGGTTCGGGGTATCACATCCTTCCCCCCTTAAAACAATTGCGTCCTCGCAATTATTCTTCCAATAGGACTCTGTATCATCTGACATACAAATTTGACTAATCTTCATCGATTGCTGAGCAAGACACTACATAAGGACATCCGAAGAAAACCAATCTAAGAAACCCGAGTAGTACTGCCCGAAAATTCCAAAATAATAAGGCCAAATAAAGGCTCTAGAGAATACCAAATAGAACTCCAAATAAAAATCTTACTAGACATGAATGCCATAATTGAATCCCAACTAAAAGTACCGAGAATATACCAATAAACAGTCTGAAGTAGAGTCTAAACGAGAACCCAAGTACTGCTCAGGAAGACTCCAGACAAGAAATCCAGTCAATCATATTACAGAAGTTTCAAGGAAGTCTTCCAAAATATAGCTCAAGAAGCATCTGAATAGGGAATCCAAAATGTACGCCAACATATATATATCAAAAGTCCATGAATGAACACCAAGCTGAATAACCAAGTAGATTCCCAAAATAATATTGGTACCGAATATTGGGTAAAATACCCGAGGGAATGTCGTGCAGGTGCACCATATACTATTGAAGAATTCCAATAAGGGATGTCGGTAACACACCAATAAGGACCGAGACACATATGACATAGATAATACCATGCAGTAAATCCGATTGAAACCCCAATAGCCAAGTCTACCAAGAAGTGCCAACAGAAGTTCCAAAGAATACCCAATAAGAAAACCAAGAATGCTCCAAAGAACAGCCAAATAGAACCCCAAAAGAAGCTACTCTTTCACAACTGTTAAACATAGAGGAGGACCTTAAAGATTTGCCAATAATCGAGCTCCAAAAGCAAACACTCCCAAATAAAGGCTAGTTAAATGCCATTCATTTCCTGCCAATCCATACACCTTGAAAGGCCAGCTGTGAACCACTTTCTTCAGGGGAGGAAGAAGTCTTTCTTACCATTTCGATAGGACATGTATGTATGCCAAGATATCACATTTATGCAAATATACCTTAATCTATTATGCAAGCAAGTTTATAAAACAGTTTATTCAACAAAGTCACTCAAGCACGACAATTAAGTCAAGCACAACATAATCAATGCAAATCACAACATAACCAATTCAAGACATTCCAAGACACACATTACAAGCAATACTTCAAGCAAATAACAATTCACGAGATCAATTCGATTCACGATGCCAATTCGATACACGAGTAGTCACTTTACTTCACGTAACACACATTTAGCACATAACACATAACTATATCACTTAGGTGCATACATTCAGGTCAAGACACACAATCTTACATACAAGCATACACTTTCAAAACACACTTAACAAGCACATATTCAAGGATCACTACCCACTAGACCGAGGACCCTGTCCCAGCTTATGAGCTAGACAAGCTCTGATACCACCTGTAACACCCCGATCTCTCTCAAGACCGGGAGTTCTATCAATCAATCTAATCACAACCCAATTCCAAACCCGGGCATAAATTTTTAGGGAAAGACGGACGGAGTCTCCCCTATTTCTAGGCAAAATGAAAAACCTGTAATAGCATATAAGTGGACCAGCACCGTGTCCAACCATACAAACACCTCAAGGCCATCCGAGCCTTGTTTCTCAACAAATAAACACAACAATTATATATATACATTTCCAGTTTAAAAGCTAACCTATCTCTTTTCATCTTTGACAAGAACATTCATGCTAGGCAATTAAACTATACTAACCCATTACATAAAATAGACTATCATATCATTCTAATTCTTTTCCTTTGGACAATACAAACATGCAATGAAGTTAAACTATACTAACTGAATACATAAACCAGCTTATCATTCTACCTCAATTACCTAGTTAAATTTAAATTACATTCTTCCAATATTAAATACATACAATACATGAAAGCATACAACTTTACAACTTTGACAACTCAAGCCACATAGGCACGCAAGACAACTCTTCAAGCACGAACTTTCACGTAATCACGAACTTTCCAGCTAACATGGCATTTCCTGAAATGTGGTGGTGAGGAGTGAGTATACACAACACGTATACTCAGTGAGGGGAGACAGATATCGAGGTGGAGAGAAAGAAGTTCGTGCAATGCAAATAGGTACAACTAAGCAATATAATTGACAACCAAGCATTCAATATAAACAATCAATACAATAACCAATTAATAAAAGCATTAACACAACCATTCAAAGCTATACCACACTCTGAAGGCTATGGTTCACTCGAGTGAGAAATGTACCGATCATGACTTCGATGACTTTAACAATGACGCGCCGGCTCACCCACCTTATAAGTTCCGTTAGAGTACTCCGGATATACTCTGTCAATTCTACGACCCAAAACTCCTTGGGCGGCAACCCAAGCGAGAAAGGGAATAGGACACGGAGCTAGAGCAACCAACACTGGCAACCCGAGGATACCCAGAGAGGCCCATCACTCACGCGCCTGACACTTATGCAATGCAATACGAGATATATAACGATAATCGAGCAAGGCACTGAAGTGCAGGTTAGTAACAACATGCGATACAATAAGCAATTACAATCAATAAAGTAACAAGAACAATACTAACAAGCATTATCAACAATTGATATACAATTCAACCATAACCAACTTTAACAAGCATAACAAGCAATAATAAGCATTCTATAGGCATTACACTATGAAAACAAACAAAATCACAAAATGACCTCAACTTTCAAAACGCTACTACTTTCAAACGAGCCACGAGTTTTGGAAACTGACTTCACCACTCCTCCTAGGTCACCATAAGGCACGTCTAAAGACCACAAAACCCTACTTTACCCTAGAATTCTCGCAAAGCCCCGATTTCTCCCTTTGCTAGTTTGAACTACAGCTACCTCAACCGATCACCCAACCAATGTCACAACTGCACCAAAAGTGCTTCCATGATGTACCTCGACAATGCCTTCATGCAAAATGATAAAATGTCAAACTTGACCTAAACGACCCCAACTTTCACTTAGCCATTTTTCTCCGTTTTTCCATTACACAATCCAATTAAACCATACATTTAGGCATTCTAGCATATCTAGCACCTTCCTACATCAACAGAACGCAAAACGAAGCAACTTTACCGTAACAAGGGTTTACTATTCACATTTTACTATTCCATTCGCATTTAAAATTTCAATTGCTATTTTCAACCGTAGAAAATGCTAAAAGTCTACAAATATGTGTTCTACAATTTTCAAGGAACATTCTTTAAGCATCAAAACGATCAAAATAACAATTTACGGCTAAAATCCAAAAATTAAAGTTTAAACACAATTATTTCAAATGTACAAATAACGATGAAATCCTCACCTTAGAAGCTACTAGATGCTAGGAAAACCACGTTGGAAGCCTCAGAAACAACCCCGTGCAAGCTCTCGTGAAGATTTGAAGTTTTGATGTTGAAATCTTTTTTTTTCTTTTTCTCCTATGGTTTTGGCCTTTTCTTTTTTTTTTCCAGATTTTTGCTTGTTTTTGTAATGTATTATGCATATATAAGATGACAAGTTGAAGTCAAATGGTCAAAGCTTCGGTCAACCCTCTAAACCAAAACAGCTATGCGCGACCTTACGAAAACGGCCATAACTTCTTCTAGAAAACTCCAATTCACGAACGGTTTGAAGCCTCAGAAACTAGACTCATAAAGCTTTCCAACCATATATAATTTGCTACCTAACTCTTCCCCAATTGGTTCAGATTTAATTCCAAAGTTGACCCAAATTTTGACTAACTTAACATTGCATTTTTTTTTATTTCTAGTCCCAAGTTTGCCCTTTATTAAACATTTCAAAAATTCCCACCTTGTCCTAGTTGGTCAATGTAGATGAAAAGTCAACTAGTTTGGTCAAAGAAGGTGAAAGGTCAATAAAATACAATTTAAATGAACTTTAAATGCTATTGAATACATGGTAGGTTCGGGGTATCACATTATCTTCATCACTCAATGGTTCATCAAGACATGCAAGAAGCTTAAGGAGCTCGACCAAACAAAACTAGGAGCAAAGAAGAACACATGCAAGCCTTTAACTCATCCATTTCAGTTTAGGTGAGTTTGTTAGCTTCCATTTCTTTTCTTCTTGTTCTAACCACATGCACCTACTAAGAACTTGGTTACTAAGCTAGGAAATTAGAGAAATCCAAAGTGATGATAGATGTTTGGCTAGAATGTGATGATAGATGAAATCGGGTATGTGACAGCCTTCTGCCTTGTTGGTGCGAGGTGATTTTGACTAGGTAAATGATTTTTTTCAAATGCGTGAAAATTGGTAGGTAACTAGTTTTTCCAGTTTTGAACACTTTTCGAAGAAATAGGCCAAAGCTAATTTGACTCTAAAGTCCTCAAAATTGCTAATTATGAAAATGTGTCCAAATCTGGAAAGTCTGGAAAAATGAAGCAGGTTTTGGCAGATTCACTAACCTTGTAGAACGAACCAGTTTTGACTTAGTAAATGATATCCAAAATGCATGAAATTTGGTTTTTGCTAGATTTTTCAGTTCTGGACATTTTTTTCAGAAATGGACTAAGGCTCAATCTGACCCTAAGGCCCTAAAAAACAACAAGTATTGAAATGTGTGCAAATCTGGACAGTTTTGTGCAGTCTCACTGATTTGGCTATAACTATTGAACTGGAACTCCAAATGATTCGAGGTTTGTTTTTGAATTTAGTTCACCCCTTAAGCTTTAATTTGAACTCTTATTCACTAGAATTGGAGATTGTTTGCTTGTCTTAATGATTGTGAGAAAATAGTCAATTGCAGTGAGGGTTTCACTTAGTGAAATTCTTAGAAAAATTATTGTAGCTTCTCTTGTTGTATTAAATGCTTAAGATTGTGGCATTTGGATGTTGTGTGGACTGTTTTGAATTCTTGAGGGTGTATGAACTAATCAATGCGTGGCTTGAGCTTAAATACGAGATGACTTGGGACTTAATCGCATGGGTAAACTCGAATTGAAACCCTAGTAACTAGGTAAACTCGCTAAGTGTTGATCCTATGGATATTGCATTTGATTATGTGTTTAGTAGGCTGCCCGTAGTTGCCCTTGTAGGCCTAAATATGATTTCGATGATTACATGTTGATAAGTAGGCTTTTCTTGCTCTCGGTCCCACGTAGATGTCGTTGCATGATGAATAATCTTATTATTTGATTACATGAACTTTGAAATGAGTTATATGACTTGATTTACGTGTGTTACATGGCTGCCCATTTAATGTTCATATAACTCCATGTGCTTTTCAAGTGAATTTACTTGTCATATCGTGTCTCGCGTGTTTAACTGTCAATGTGCAATCTTATGACTGCTCGGAGGCAACCTACTTTGTTGTCCTCCCAATGTGATATATTAAATGTCATAAATGTGCATTGCATACAAGGTTGCAACCTTTCATTCTGGTGTGGTAGCGTTCACGCACACCGGGAAGCATCGGGCTTACCGGTACAACCGTGACTACCATTGTCCAATTTTCTCTCTCGCTTGGGGGCTAGACTTCCTCGGAGAGTTGGGTCGTAGGATTTCGGGGTACATCCGGAGTACACCCATTTGACGTGATAAGGGGATGAATTGAAGCCGGCCGCAACAACTGATACTGGAATTGAATTGAGAGCAAAAGCTTACCGTATCATTTTCACTATGTGTATAAGTACTCTTGCTTGGTTCATAGAGGACCTCGGGGATGAAAGACATGTAATTGTGTTCCTTTACTTTTACATTACGTTATGTACTTACTTGTGATACATTCATGCTTGCAAAAAGGGTTTTTCATAAGCTAAACCGAAAAATGAGTTTCAAAACTTATTTCTCATTCCCCCCTCGCTGAGTTCATAAGGACTCACCCTCTTTTATCATCTCAGGTGAAGAAGACCAAGAACAGGTACCTGAAGACGACGTGCCTAACGATGATTCCTTAGAATGATTGCTTGCCCTACGTGCCTTACGTGACTATGGCCATTTTGTGAACAATATGTTGCTTGAAGACTATTTCATTTCTTATGATGCTTGCTATTGTAATGTAAAAGACCCTCGTTATAATTTGGGGTCTAATTTTGGTTTGTACTGATAATAACTAGATAGACACTACTGTGGTCGTTTTGCTATTGTTATTGGCTAGTATCTATCATAGGATTATGAAGTATCAGGTAAGGATTAAGTAAAATGAACCTATCCAATATTAAGCAGGTACTCATTGATAAGCTAAGATCAACAGGTACGTTTGTAACAAGGATTAACAAACAAACGAAACATAGTATCATGCTAGGTCATTAATCAAACGAGACTTCGAGACAACTAGTAGCGTTTCAATTGATGAATAGTAATCTTTGTTGGAAATGAAATTGAGATTGGAAATTTTGAGGCGTTTAGAGAACTAGGTCAATTTAAAGAGCCCAATTACAACCATTATGCTGCCGGTTGTCCGAAAAAATTGTGGAGTCTAGGCTAAACGGTAAGTGTTAAACTTTCATGAACGATTGAGTATGAGGCATGACTTGAATGTTTAGATCACACCCTAGTCTAACCTTTATAGTCCGGGTTGGGGCGTGACACCTTATAAAAAGAAATAGTATCAGAGCTTAGATTGCTTAAGCCAGGTTTAACTCTCGGACCATGGGTAGAAGCCCTAAGGTAATTAGGATGATTTGTCTATATGTTATTGTGTGATAATGTTAATTGTGCCTTCTATGTTCTATGTGCTTATGTGATTAACATGTCTTAATTGTTTCTAGAATTGTGTATCTATATTATGTTGCATATCTTATGCGTTGAATTCTTGTCTTGTCATATTTCAATAAATTTTGCATCGTAATCTGTGCCTATAGATGGCTGGCCCTAGTACCCGCACTACTAATAGGAGCGGTGAGCCCCAAGAGACCGGAGATGCTTATCAAACTAATCCCAGCATGGCTATGTTTAATATGATGGCGAATGCCATAGATTGCATGTCATGGGTGATGGAACGTCAAGATGCACGTGAAGCAAACAACAACAACAACAGGAATAATGGTAACCATGGGAGACATATCAGAATGAGGGAGTTCCTTGACTTTCGCCCATCCAAATTCCACGGGGAAGCTGATGATGAGAAAGTAGAGGCTTGGCTGTCTGAGATTGAGAGGATTTTCAGGCCACTTGATTATACTGATGAAGAAAAGGTGAAGTTTGCTGTGTTTCTGTTGCACGGGGATGCTGAGCATTGGTGGCACACTATGGAGGCACTGTGGGAAACTGATCATACACCTCGCTTGTGGGGTAATTTCGTTAAGGCATTCAAGGAAAAATATGTACCTGCAGTTTCCAGGCAGAGGCGGATTGAGGAATTCATGCACCTGAACCAGGGTAACATGACGGTGGCCCAGTACGAGGCTCGCTTTGACCGACTATCCCGTTATGCTCAATACATGGTCAGTACTCCGGAGGCGAAGATGTGGAAATTTACGACTAGATTGAGGCCAGAGATTCAGGACCAGTTGGCTTTGCATGACTTCGATACCTATTCTGCTCTCTTTGTTGTTGTTTCTCGAGTTGAGAAGAGGAAACTTGATAGAACCGGTTCGAGTTAGCCGAACAAGAAACCATACCAGCCTTCAGGTCAACAGAGGAAATTCCAGAGCCAGAGTCGTAGTCAAGGCCAGAGCCAGAACAGACCAGTGAATAACCATGACCCGACTAAAGCGCCATCAGCCTCTTCCACCCGCGGATCCACAGGTAGTTCACCTGCTACTCAGTCTGTCAACTATTCTTACTGTGACAAGAAGGGTCATACGGAGGCCCAGTGCTGGAAGAAGTCAAGACTATGTGTGCGGTGTGGCAGTAATCAGCATCAGATCAAGGATTGCCCTAAATGGCAAGTAGGACAGAATTAGGTTAAACCAGCTGGTAGAGGCAAGACTCCAGTTCCTAGAGTTTAGGCTCGAGCTTATGCTATTGAGTGCGAGAAGCTTCCAGAGGAGACCGCTGTTGTTGATGTCACGTCCCAACCCGGCCTATAAAGGTTAGACTAAGGTGTGATTTAAGCATTCAAGTCACGTCTTGTACTTAACCATTCATGAAGATATAACACTTAACGTTTTGGCCTAAACTCTAAATTTTTCAAAAAACCGGCAGCATAACGGCTGTAATTGGGTTCTTTGGTTTGACCTAATTCTCTAAACGCCCCAAAATTTACCATCTCAAATTCATTTCCAACTAAGATTAATATTTATCATCAATTGAAATGCCTACTGGTTGTCTTGATGTCTCGTTTGATTAATAACCTAGCATGATACTATGTCTCGTTCGTTTGTTAATCCTCGTTACAAAAGTACCTGTTGATCTTAGCTTAATAACGTGTACCTGCTTAAGATTTGGTTGGTTCATTTTACTTAGCCTTTACCTAATACTTCATAATCCTATTATAGATACTAGCAGTAATAATAGCTAAACGATCATAGTAGTGTCTAGTTTCTGTCTAGTTAATATTAGTACAAACCAAAATTAGACCCCAAATTACAACGGGGGTCTTTTACAATACAAACATTGAGCAACATAAAAGAAATAGTCTTCAAGTAGCATAGTTCACAAATAGCCATATTCACGCAAAGCACATAGGATAGGCAATTACTCCAAGGAATCATCGTTAGGCACATCATCCTCAAGTACCTGTTCTTGATCTTCTTCACCTGAGATGATAAAAGAGGGTGAGTCCTTATGAACTCAGCGAGGGGGAATGAGAAATAGGTTTTGAAACTCATTTTCCGGTTCAACTTATAAAAATCCTTTTGCAAGCATGAATATAACACAATTAAGTACATAACAATAATATAAAGTAAAGGAACACAATTACCAGTCTTTCCTCCCCGAGGTTCTCTAAGAACCAAGCGAGAGTACTTATACATATAGAAAAAGGATACGGTGAGCTTTTGCTCTCAGTTGTTGCAACCGACTTCAAATCATCCCCTTAACACGCCATGGTAGTCACGGTTGCACCGACAAGCCCGATGCCTCCCAGTGTGCATGAACGCTGCCATGCCAGAATGAAAGGTTACAACCTTATATGCAATACACATTTATGAAATTTAATATAACACATTAGGAGGACAACAAAGTAGGTTGTCTCCGGACTGTCATAAGATTGCACATTGACAAGTAAACAAGTGAGGCACGAATAGGCAAGTAATTTCACTTGAAAAGCATATGGAATTATATGAACATTAAACGGGCAGCCATGTAACGCACATAATTCAAGTCATATGACTCATTTCAACGTCCACGTAATCAAATAATAAGGTTATTCAACATGCAACAATAATCTACGTGGTTCGGATGCAAGAAAGACCTATTTGTCAACATCCAACGAATCAAAATCACATTTAGGGCTATAAGGGAAACTACGGGCAGCCTACTAAGCATATAATTACACCCAATATTCAAAGGATCAACACTTAGCATGTTTACCTAGTTGCTAGGGTTTCTATTTCGTGCTTACCCATGCGATTAAGCCCCAAGTCCACTCAAATCAATCTCAAGCCAAGCATCAATTAATCCAAACATCCCCAAGTACTCAAAACAGTCCACATAACATCCCAATGCCACAATCCAAAGCAATTAATACCACAAGGGAAGTTACAACAAATTTTCTAAGCATATAACTAAATGAAACCCTCACTGCAATAGGCTGTTTTCTCACAATCATTAAGACAAACAAAAATCTCCAATTCCAGTGAATAAGATATCAAATTAAATCTTAAGAAGTGAACTAAAATCAGAAACAAACCTTGCATCATTTGGAGTTCGAGATCAATAGCTATGGCCAAAACAGTGGGATTGCACAAAACTGTTCAGATTTGCACACATTTTGATAATTGTCATTTTTGAGGTCCTTAGGGTCAGATTTAGACTTAGTCCATTTCTGACAAAAATGTCCCAAACTGAAAAAAATAGCAGGAAACCAAATTTCATGCATTTTGGACATCATTTACTAATTCAAAATTAGTTCGTTCCATAAGATCAGTGCATCAGCCAAAACCTGCTTCATTTTTCCAGACTTCCAGATTTGGACACATTTTAATGATTGAGGACCTTAGATTCAAAATTAGCTTTGGCCTATTTCTGTGAAAAATGTTCCAAACTGGCAAAACTAGTTATCTACCAAATTTCATGCATTTTCAACATCATTTGCCTAGCCAAACTCACCTCGAAACAACAAGTCAGAGAGCTGTCAACAAACCCGATTTCATCTATCATCATCTTCAAGCCAAAATCTTGCCATGCATGGTTGTAAAAGCTTATGAACACACAAATAACTCAAGTACAGAAGCAAAGACATACATTTAAGAGCATGCATATGGATTTTTGAAGGATTTTCAAAAGGTTTTAGCCCTCACCTTAGCAAATCAACAAGATGATGCACAAAACTTGATGAAGCACAATTTTCTTCTTCTTCCTTGCTTAGCAAGACACCACCCGATTTCTCTCTATTTTTCCTAGCTTAGTGGCCAAGTTCTTAGTACATGCATGTGGTTAGAACAAGAAGAAAAGAAATGGAAGCTAGTAAACTCACCTAGGCTGAAATGGTGACTCAAAGAGCATGCATGTGTGATTCTTGCATCTTAGCTAGCTTGATCGAGTTTCTTTGCTTGTTGTTTGTCTTGATGCACCATGGATTGATGAAGATGAGAAAAGGCAAGATAAAACTCAGCCAAGGCCGAGAGAGAGAGAAGAATGAGAGGGAGAGAGAGAAATGTGAGAAGAATGAGAGGAATTGACAAAGAATGAAGGCTTTTGCAATTCTTGATGCAAGTGGTCGGCCTTGAGCTTTGCAATTCAGCTTTTTGTGTCTTCAAGAAGTATTTTGAAATTCCTAGCATGGGCAAGGAGTGTTTGGTCGAGAATGGTAGGGTTTTGAGGAGATTTTTGAGCAATTTTTTTATGCATTTGTGTCATAGAATGTCATAGTTTGTCTAGGAATTAAGTTGAATTGAACAAGCAAGCACAAAGCCCTTGTAGTGATCGGCCAAGGCAATAAAAATATGATTTTTTTGTCATCTTATGTGCATTATTTAATTGTGTGTTGAAAGTGCAAAAATGAATAAGGAATAAAGAATAAGGAATGTTGTGGGATTTTGTCTTCTAGTGGGTTGAATTAGTAATTTAATAATAGTTAGTGGATTTTGTAGGATTAATTAATGACCTAGTGCTTCGTGCAAGATGCTTTCTTGATTAGCGTAAGGGCACGCTTTCCTAGGTCTAGGGCATGCACTACGAGGTAGGACACGAACTACAAGACCAATGCATGTTTTTCTAGTAGATACACGCAACCCTAAATGAATGCACGTAATTCAATGCATGGCACACAAAACGAACACAATTCTTAAACCTAGGTCAAGGCACGCAAATCTAGATTAGGGCACACGAAATGAGGTATCGCACGCAAATCGAGGTCGGGCCTCACATCCTCCCCTCCTTAAAAGAATTTCATCCTGAAATTCAATATTACCTTTGAAATAAAGCTAGATATTGCTGCTCCATCTGGTCTCGCCTTTCCCACGTTGCTTCTTCAACTCCATGATGATCCCACAGCACCTTCACCATCGGTATAGTTTTTTTGCGCAACTCCCGATCTTGCTGGTCTAGGATCTGAATGGGCTTCTCCTCGTAAGACAAGTTCTCCTGAAGCTGCAACGGCTCTGGCTCCAAGATATGCGACGGATCAGGATGATACTTCCGCAGCATCGAAACATGAAAGACGTCATGAATATTGGAGAAGTTTTGGGGTAGTGCCAGGCGATATGCCAATTTGCCAACCTTCTCAATTACCTCAAATGGTCCTACAAACCTCGGGCTCAACTTTCTACCCTTGCCGTGTTTAATCAGTCCCCTTCGAGGTGATATCTTCAAGAACACCTTGTTGCCGACCTCAAACTCTAGGCTCCGTCTCCATCGGTCTGCATAACTTTTCTGCCTGCTTTGGGCGATAAGCATCCGTTTTCGGATGAGGTGGATATTATCAACAGTCTTCATAAGTTCAGGTAGAAGGGTTGGGTCAAAAGTCTTCGTCTTACCTACTTTATCCAAGTAAATTAGGGATCGACACTTACGTCCATACAATGCTTCAAATGGGGCCATCCCGATAGTGGCCTGATAATTGTTATTATAAGCGAACTCCGCTAGAGATAGATATTTCTCGCAACCTTTTCCGAAATCTAAAACACACGCCCTCAGCATATCCTCCAGAATCTGAATAGTTCTCTCGATTGTCCGTCAGTCTGAGGGTGATAAGTCGTGCTGAAACTCAACTTTATTCCTAAAGCTTCTTGCAATCTCTTCCAAAATCGGGAAGTAAAACGAGGATCCCTATCCAATACAATACTCACAGGCATCCCGTGCAATCTCACAATCTCCGCCACATATATATCTCCCAATCTCTCAGGACTATTCTCCTTGTTCATCGGTAAAAAGTGCGCCGACTTAGTCAATCTATCCACTATGACCCAAACGGCGTCATGACCCTTTTGTGACCTAGGCAGGTCCATAACAAAGTCCATAGTTATATGTTCCCATTTCCATTGAGGAATCTCTAACGGCTGAAGTAAACCTGCTGGCCGTTGATGTTCCGCTTTGACTCTCTGGCAAGTCAAACACTGTGCCACAAACTCCGCAATCTCTCTCTTCATGTTATTCCACCAATAGTGTTGCTTCAAATCCCGGTACATCTTTGTTCCACCGGGATGAATAGTGTATCTTGAATTATGGGCTTCTTCAAGAATCTTCTTTTTCAGCGTTGGTTCATTAGGAACACAAATCCGATTCCTAAACCTCCAAACACCATCATCATGAAACTTGAAATCTGCGTTGCTTTCTTTAATCTTCTGAAATTGTTGGTCCTTCTGTTGAGCCTCTCGTAACTCAGACAACAAGGTCGATTGAACTTGCGTAGTGGCAAAAAGTAACCCTTTACGAGTCAATTGTGGTTTCCACAAAAATGCTTCCTCCAACAACTCTTGCACCTTGACTTCTAGTTTTGCCATGCTTGCTTTCCTACTTAAAGCATCTGCAACTACATTCGCTTTACCGGGCACATAATTGATTGTGTAGTTATAATCATCCAAAAGCTCCATCCACCACATTTGCCTCATATTCAACTCTTTTTGAGAGAACAAGTATTTCAAGCTCTTATGATTAGTAAATACCTCAAACTTGTTACCCCACAGATAATGCCTCCATTTCTTGAGTGCAAACACAATAGCCGCTAACTCCAAATCATGCGTCGAGTAGTTCAATTCATACGGCTTCGGTTTCCTAGAAGCATATGCAATCACTCTACCATTTTGCATCAGCACACAACCCAATCCTTCCTTCAAAGCATCGCTATAGATTACAAAATCTTGACTTCCTTCGGGCAATGCAAGAACAGGTGCGGTAGTCAATATTTTCTTCAACTCTTGAAAGCTGTTCTCACACTTATCATCCCACATGAACTTTGTTTTCTTTTGAGTGAGCTTTGTAAGCGGTCCTGCAATCTTAGAGAAATCCTTCACGAATCTCCGATAATAGCTGGCTAGACCAAGAAAACTCCGAATCTCCGTAACATTTTCAGGCTTCTTCCAAGACATTACTGCTTCTATCTTTGTTGGATCCACTGCTATTCCCTCTTGGGATATGATATGCCCCAAAAATGCAATCTGCTGCAACCAAAATTTGCACTTGCTAAACTTTGCATACAATTGATGCTCTCGAAGTTTCTGCAGTACCAACCGCAGATATTGTTCATGCTCTGCCTCGAATTTCGAGTATACCAAAATATCATCAATGAAGATTACCACAAATTGGTCCAAGTAGGGTTGAAACACCCTGTGCATCAAATCCATAAAAGCTGTAGGGGCATTAGTTAGTCCAAATGGCATCACCACATATTCATAATGCCCGTATCTTGTCCTGAAATCCGTTTTAGGCACATCTTCTTTTTTGATCCGTAACTGATAGTACCATTGCCTCAAGTCGAGTTTCGAATACACTTTTAGCTCCTTGAAGTTGATCAAACAACTCGTCGATCAGAGGAAGTAGGTATTTATTCTTGCCAGTCACTTGGTTCAATCCTCGGTAATCAATGCATAGCCTCAACGTTCCGTCTTTCTTCTTCACAAAGAGGACTGGTGTACCCCACGGAGAAGAACTTGGTTAAACAAACCCTTTCTTCAACAATCCTTGCAATTGGTCCTTCAATTCTTGTAGCTCGGCCGGTGCCATACGATAGGGAGCTTTAGATATCGGCTGGGTGCCAGGTAGTAGCTCTATAACGAACTCGATCTCCCGATTTGGGGGTAAACCAGACAATTCTTCTGGAAACACATCCGCATAGTCTTTGATCACTAGGATCTCCTCCAACTTAGCTTTATCCGACAGCTTGTTGATAAGGTAAGCTAAGTATCCGCTACACCCTTTTCTCAAGGACTTTACTGCTTTCGTAGATGAAATGATGGAACTCCCGGTGAATTCTCTTCGACCCATTACCTCCAGTATTGGTTGACCAGGTACCCGAAACGTTATAATCTTCGTCTGGCAATCTAGTTGGACATGATGTTTTGCCAGCCAGTCCATCCCTAAAATGACTTCATATTCTCGAAAAGGTAATACAATAAGATTGGCTGAGAATTCCCTATCCTTAATTTGGATTTTACATGCTTTACAAGCTGAGCTAGTAACAAGTTTAGAACCCATCGGAGTACCAACTTCTACTTCGTATGGCAAACATACAACTTTCAGTTTTACACGTTGCACACACAAGGGAGTAATAAATGAATGAGTAGCACACGGATCAATTAGCACCCTAATAGGTTGATTCAGTATGAAGAATGTACCTTCAACAACAACGTCCTCATCTGGAATCTCCTCGCACTCAATAGCATAGACTCGAGCCTGCACTTTAGGAACTGGAGTCTTGCCTCTACCAGCTGGTTTACCCTGATTTTGTCTTACCTGCCGTTTAGGGCAGTCCTTGATCTGATGCTGATCACTGCCACATCTCATACATCGTCCTGACTTCTTCCAGCACTGGGCCTCGGTATGACCCTTCTTGTCATAGTAAGAACAGTTGACAAACTGAGTAGCAGGTGAACTACCTGTGGATCCGCGGGTGGAAGAGGTTGATGGTCCTTTCGTCGGGCCACGGTTATTCAATGGTCTGTTCTGGCTCTGGCCCTGATTACGACTCTAACTCTAGAATTTCCTCTGCTGACCTAGAGGCTGGTATGGTTTCTTGTTCGGTTGACTCGAACCGGCTCTATCAAGTTTCCTCTTCTCAACTCGGGAAGCAGCAGCAAAGAGAGCAGAATAGGTATCGAAGTCAAGAGAAGCCAACTGGTCCTGAATCTCTGGCCTCAATCCAGTCGTAAATTTCTACATCTTCACCTCCGGAGTACTAACCATATATTGAGCATAACGGGACAGTCAGTCAAAACGAGCTTCGTACTGGGCCACTGTCATGTTACCCTGGGTCAAGTGCATGAACTCCTCAATTCGCCTCTGCCTGGAAACTGCAGGTACATATTTCTCCTTGAATGTCTTAACGAAATTACCCCACAAGCGAGGTGTCTGATCAGTTTCCCACAGTGCCTCCACCATGTGCCACCAATGTTCAGCATCCCCGTGCAACAAAAACACAGCAAATTCCACCTTCTCTTCATCAGTATAGTCAAGTGGCTTGAAAATCTTCTCGATCTCAGATAGCCAAGCCTCTGCTTTCTCATCATCAGCTTCCCCGTGGAATTTGGACGGGCGAAAGTCAAGAAACTCCCTCATTCTGCTATGTATCCCATGGTTACCATCATTCCTGTTATTGTTATTGTTGGCCTCACGTGCATCTTGGCGCTCCATCACTCGTGATATGCGATCCATAGCATTTGCCATCATGTTAAACATAGCTATACCGGGATTAGTTTGATAGGCATCTCCGGTCTCTTGGGGTTCACCGCTCCTATTGGTAGTGCGGGTACTAGGGCCAGCCATCTATAGGCACAAATTACGATGCACAATCTATTTGAAATACAATAAATAGGAATTTAATGCAACATAATTCTAGAAACAATTAAGACATGTTAATCACTTAAGCACATAAAACATAGAAGGCACATTTAACATTATCACACAATAACATATAAATAAATCATCCTAATTATCTTAGGGCTCTACCCATGGTCCGAGAGTTAAACCCGGCTTAAGCAATCTAAGCTCTGATACCATTCTTATTCCTGTAGGCTGTCACGCCCCAACCCGGCCTATAAAGGTTAGACTAGGGTGTGATTTAAGCATTCAAGTCACGTCTCGTACTTAACCGTTCATGAAGATTTAACACTAAATGTTTTGGCCTAAACTCCAAAATTTTTTGAAAAACCGGCAGCATAACGGCTGTAATTGGGCTCTTTGGTTTGACCTAATTCTCTAAACGCCTCATAATTTACCATCTCAAATTCATTTCCAACTAAGATTAATATTTATCATCAATTGAAATGCCTACTGGTTGTCTTGATGTCTCGTTTGATTAATAACCTAGCATGATACTATGTCTCGTTCATTTGTTAATCCTCGTTACAAAAGTACCTGTTGATCTTAGCTTAATAACGTGTACCTGCTTAAGATTTGGTTGGTTCATTTTACTTAGCCTTTACCTAATACTTCATAATCCTATTATAGATACTAGCAGTAATAATAGCTAAATTATCATAGTAGTGTCTAGTGTCTATCTAGTTAATTTCAGTACAAACCAAAATTAGACCCCAAATTACAACGGGGGTCTTTTACAATACAAACATTGAGCAACATAAAAGAAATAGTCTTTAAGTAGCATAGTTCACAAATAGCCATATTCACGCAAAGTACATAGGACAGGCAATCACTCCAAGGAATCATCGTTAGGCACATCGTCCTCAAGTACCTGTTCTTTATCTTCTTCACCTGAGATGATAAAAGAGGGTGAGTCCTTATGAACTCAACGAGGGGGAACGAGAAATAGGTTTTGAAACTCATTTTATGGTTCAACTTATAAAAATCCTTTTGCAAGCATGAATATAACACAATTAAGTACATAACAATAATATAAAGTAAAGGAACACAATTACCAGTCTTTCCTCCCCGAGGTTCTCTAGGAACCAAGCAAGAGTACTTATACATATAGAAAAATGATACGGTGAGATTTTGCTCTCAGTTGTTACGGTCGACTTCAAATCATCCCCTTAACACGCCAAGTGGGTGTACTTCGGATGTACCCCGAAATCCTACGACCCAACTCTCCGAGTAAGTCTAGCCCCCAAGCGAGAGAGGGAATGGGACCATGGTAGTCACGGTTGCACCGGCAAGCCCGATGCCGCCCAGTGTGCGTGAATGCTACCATGCCAGAATGAAAAGTTGCAACCTTGTATGCAATGCACATTTATGACATTTAATATAACACATTAGGAGGACAACAAAGTAGGTTGCCTCCGGACAGTCATAAGATTGCACATTGACAAGTAAACAAGCGAGGCACGAATAGACAAGTAATTTCACTTGAAAATCATATGGAGTTATATGAAGATTAAACAGGCAGCCATGTAACGCACGTAACTCAAGTCATATAACTCATTTCAATATCCACGTAATCAAATAATAAGGTTATTTAACATGCAACAATAATCTACGTGGTTCGGATGCAAGAAAGGCCTATTTGTCAACATGCAACGAATCAAAATCACATTTAGGGCTATAAGGACAACTACGGGCAGCCTACTAAGCATATAATTACACCCAATATTCAAAGGATCAACACTTAGCATGTTTACCTAGTTGCTAGGGTTTCTATTTCGTGCTTACTTGTGCGATTAAGCCCCAAGTCCACTCAAATCAATCTCAAGCCAAGCATCAATTAATCCAAACATCCCCAAGTACTCAAAATAGTCCACATAACATCCCAATGCCACAATCCAAAGCAATTAATACCACAAGGGAAGTTACAACAAATTTTCTAAGCATATAACTAAATGAAACCCTCACTGCAATAGGCTATTTTCTCACAATCATTAAGACAATAAAACAATCTCCAATTCTAGTGAATAAGATGTCAAATTAAAGCTTAAGAAGTGAACTAAAATCAGAAACAAACCTTGCATCATTTGGAGTTCGAGATCAATAGCTATGGCCAAAACAGTGGGATTGCACAAAACTGTCCAGATTTGCACACATTTTGATAATTGTTGTTTTTGAGGTCCTTAGGGTCCGATTTAGCCTTAGTCCAATTCTGACAAAAATGTCCGGAACTGAAAAACCTAGAAGTACACAAAATTTCATGCATTTTGGACATCATTTAATAAGTCAAAACAGGTTCGTTCCACAAGGTCAGTGCATCTGCCAAAACCTGCTTCATTTTTCCAGACTTCCAGATTTGGACACATTTTAATGATTTGCCATTTTGAGGACTTTAGACTCAAAATTAGATTTGGACTAATTCTGTGAAAAATGTTCAAAACTGGAAAAACTAGTCACCTACCAATTTTCATGCATTTTCAACATCATTTGCCTAGCCAAACTCACCTCGAAACAACAAGTCAGAGAGCTGTCAACAAACCCGATTTCATCTATCATCATCTTCAAGCCAAAATCTTGCCATGCATGGTTGTAAAAGCTTATGAACACACAAATAACTCAAGTACAGAAGCAAAGACATACATTTAAGAGCATGCATGTGGATTTTTGAAGGATTTTCAAAAGGTTTTAGCCCTCACCTTTGCAAATCAACAAGATGATGCACAAAACTTGATGAAGCACAATTTTCTTCTTCTTCCTTGCTTAGCCAAGACACCACCCGATTTCTTTCTATTTTTCCTAGCTTAGTGGCCAAGTTCTTAGTACATGCATGTGGTTAGAACAAGAAGAAAAGAAATGGAAGCTAGTAAACTCACCTAGCCGAAATGGTGACTCAAAGAGCATGCATGTGTGATTCTTGCATCTTAGCTAGCTTGATCGAGTTTCTTTGCTTGTTGTTTGTCTTGATGCACCATGGATTGATGAAGATGAGCAAAGGCAAGATAAAACTCAGCCAAGGCCGAGAGAGAGAGAAGAATGAGATGGAGAGAAAGAAATGTGAGAAGAATGAGAGGAATTGACAAAGAATGAAGGCTTTTGCAATTCTTGATGCAAGTGGTCGGCCTTGAGCTTTGTAATTCAGCTTTTTGTGTCTTCAAGAAGTATTTTGAAATTCCTAGCATGAGCAAGGAGTGTTTGGTCGAGAATGGTGGGGTTTTGAGGAGATTTTTGAGCAATTTTTGTATGCATTTGTGTCATAGAATGTCATAGTTTGTCTAGGAATTAAGTTGAATTGAACAAGCAAGCACAAAGCCCTTGTAGTGGTCGGCCAAGTCAATAAAAAATCTGATTTTTTTGTCATCTTATGTGCATTATTTAATTGTGTGTTGAAAGTGCAAAAAGAATAAGGAATAAAGAATAAGGAATGTCTAGCTTTTTGTGAGATTTTGTCTTCTAGTGGGTTGAATTAGTAATTTAATAATAGTTAGTGGATTTTGTAGGATTAATTAATGACCTAGTGCTTCATGCCAGATCCTTTCTTGATTTGCATGAGGGCACACTTTCCTAGGTCTAGGGCACGCACTACGAGGTAAGACACGAACTACGAGACGAATGCACATTTTTCTAGTAAATGCACGCAACCCTAAATGAATGCACGTAATTCAATGCATGGCATACAAAACGAACACAATTCTTAAACCTAGGTCAAGGCACGCAAATTTAGATTAGGGCACACAAAACGAGGTATCGCACGTAAATCGAGGTTGGGCCTCACAGTTGAAGGTACATTCTTCATACTGAATCAACCTGTTAGGGTGCTAATTGATCCAGGTGCTACTCATTCATTTATTACTCCCTTATGTGTGCAACGTGTGAAACTACGAGTTGTATGTTTGCCTTACGAAGTAGAAGTTGGTACTCCGATGGGTTCTAAACTTG
This sequence comes from Ehretia macrophylla, assembly GCA_037974665.1. Lineage (NCBI taxonomy): Eukaryota > Viridiplantae > Streptophyta > Magnoliopsida > Boraginales > Ehretiaceae > Ehretia > Ehretia macrophylla. Next base: position 22,939,497 of record CM075779.1, read on the forward strand.
TTACTAGCTCAGCTTGTAAAGCATGCAAAATCCAAATTAAAGATAGGGAATTCTCAGCCAATCTTATTGTATTACCTTTTCGAGACTATAAGGTCATCTTAGGGATGGACTGGTTGGTAAAGCATCATGCCCAACTAGATTGCTGGACGAAAATTGTAACATTCCAGGTACCTAATCAACCAATACTGGAGGTAATAGGTCAAAGATATTTCACCGGGAGTTCCATCATTTCATCTACGAAAGCAGTGAAGTCCTTGAGAAAAGGGTTTAGTGGATACTTAGCTTACCTCATCAACAAGCCCTCGGACAAAGCTAAGTTGGAGGAGATGCCAGTGATCAAAGACTATGCGGATGTGTTTCCAGAAGAATTGCCTGGTTTACCCCCAGATCGGGAGATCGAGTTTATTATAGAGTTACTGCCTAGCACCCAGCCGATATCTAAAGCTCCCTATCGTATGGCACCAGTCGAACTACAAGAATTGAAGGACCAATTGCAAGGATTGTTGAAGAAGGGGTTTGTTCAACCGAGTTCTTCTCCATGGGGTGCGCTAGTCCTATTTGTAAAGAAGAAAGACGGAACGTTGAGGCTATGCATTGATTACCGAGGATTGAACCAATTGACTGTCAAGAATAAATACCCACTTCACTGATCGACGAGTTATTTGATCAACTTCAAGGAGCCAAAGTGTATTTGAAACTCGACTTGAGGCAAGGGTACTATTGGTTGTGGATCAAAAAGGAGGATGTGCCTAAAACGACTTTCAGGAAAAGATATGGGCATTATGAATATGTGGTAATGCCATTTGGACTAACCAATGCCCCTACAGCTTTTATGGATTTGATGCACAGGGTGTTTCAACCCTACTTGGACCAATTTGTGGTGATCTTCATTGATCATATTTTGGTATACTCGAAACCCGAGGCTGAGCATGAACAACATCCACGATTGGTATTGCAAAAACTTCAAGAGCATCAATTGTATGCAAAGTTTAGCAAGTGCGAATTTTGGTTGCAGCAGATTGCATTTTTGGGGCATATCATATCCCAAGAGGGAATAGCAGTGGATCCAGCAAAGATAGAAGCGGCGATGTCTTGGAAGAAGCCGGAAAATGTTACGGAGGTTCAGAGTTTTCTTGGTCTAGCCGGCTATTATCGGAGGTTCATGAAGGATTTCTCTAAGATTGCAGGATCGCTTACAAAGCTCACTCAAAAGAAAACAAAGTTCATGTGGGATGACAAGTGTGAGAACAGCTTCCAAGAATTGAAGAAAAGATTGACTACTGCACCTGTTCTTGCATTGCCTAAAGGGAGTCAAGGTTTTGTAATCTATAGTGATGCTTCGAAGGAAGGACTGAGATGTGTGTTGATGCAAAATGGTAGAGTGATTGCGTATACTTCTAGGAAACTGAAGCCGTATGAATTGAACTACCCGACACATGATTTGGAGTTAGTGGCTATTGTGTTTGCACTCAAGAAATGGAGGCACTATCTGTGGGGTAACAAGTTCGAGGTGTTTACTGATCACAAGAGCTTGAAATACTTGTTCTCACAAAAAGAGTTGAATATGAGGCAAAGGTCGTGGATGGAACTTTTGGATGACTATAACTGCACAATCAATTATGTGTCCAATAAAGCAAATGTAGTTGCAGATGCCTTAAGTAGGAAAGAGAGCATGGGAAAATTGGAAATCAAGGTACAGGAGTTGTTGGAGGAAGCATTTTTGTGGAAACCACAATTGACTCGAAAAGGGTTACTTTTTGGCACTACACAAGTTCAATCGACCTTGTTGTCTGAATTACGAGAGGCTCAACAGAAGGACCAACAATTTCAGAAGATAAAAGAAAACAACACAGATTTCAAGTTTCATGATGATGGTATTTGGAGGTTCAGGAATCGGATTTGTGTTCCCAATGAGCCAGAGCTGAAAAAGAAGATTCTTGAAGAAGCCCATAATTCTAGATATACTATTCACCCCGGTGGAACAAAGATATACCAGGATTTGAAGCAACACTATTGGTGGAATAACATGAAGAGAGAGATCGCGGAGTTTGTGGCACGGTGTTTGACTTGCCAGAGAGTCAAAGTGGAACATCAACTAGCAGCAGGTTTACTTCAGCCGTTGGAGATTCCTCAATGGAAATAGGAACATATAACTATGGACTTTGTTATGGACTTGCCCAGGTCACAAAAGGGTCGTGACGCCGTTTGGGTCATAGTGGATCGATTGACTAAGTCAGTGCATTTCTTACCGATGAACAAGGAGGATAGTCCTGAGAAATTGGGAGAGATATATGTGGCGGAGATTGTAAGATTGCACGGGATACCTGTGAATATTGTATTGGATAGGGATCCTCATTTTACTTCCTGATTCTGGAAGAGATTGCAAGAAGCTTTGGGAACGAAGTTGAGTTTCAGCACGGCTTATCACCCTCAGACTGATGGACAATCTGAGAGAACTATTCATATTTTGGAGGATATGCTGAGGGCGTGTGTTTTAGACTTCAGGAAAGGTTGGGAGAAATACCTATCTCTAGCGGAGTTCGCTTATAATAACAGTTATCAGGCCACTATCGGGATGGCCCCATTTGAGGCATTGTATGGACGTAAGTGTCAATCCTCAATTTATTGGGATGAAATAGGTGAGACGAAGACCTTTGACCCGACCCTTCTACCTGAACTTATGAAGACTGTTGATAATATCCACCTCGTCCGGAAACGGATGCTTACCGCCCAAAGCAGGCAGAAAAGTTATGCAGACCGACGGAGACAGAGCCTAGAGTTTGAGGTCGGTGACAAGGTGTTCTTGAAGATATCACCTCGGAAGGGATTGATTAAACACGGCAAGGGTAGAAGGTTGAGCCCGAGGTTTGTAGGACCATTCGAGATAATTGAGAAGGTGGCAAATTGGCGTATCGCCTGGCACTATCCCAAAACCTCTTCAATATTCACGACGTCTTTCATGTTTCAATGCTACGAAAGTATCATCTTGATCTATCGCATATCTTAGAGCCAGAGACGTTGCAACTTCGGGAGAACTTGTCTTATGAGGAGAAGCCCATTCGGATCCTAGACCAGCAAGATCAGGAGTTGCGCAACAAATCTATACCGATGGTGAAAGTGTTGTGGGATCATCATGGAGTTGAAGAAGCAACGTGGGAAAGGCGAGACCAGATGGAGCAACAGTATCCAGCTTTATTTCAATGGTAATATTGAATTTTGGGATGAAATTCTTTTAAGGAGGGGAGGATGTGAGGTCCAACCTCGATTTGCATGCGATATCTCGTTTCGTGTGCCTAACCTAGATTTTGCATGCCTTGACCTAGGTTTAAGAATTGTGTTTCGTTTTGTATGCCTTGCAACGAATTACGTGCATTCATTTAGGGTTGCATGCAATTACTTGGGAAATGTGCATTCATCTCGTAGTGCTTGCTCTAAACTTAGAAAAGCGTGCCCTCACGCTAATCAAGAAAGCATCTTACATGAAGCACTAGATCATTAATTAATCCTAAAAACTCCACTAACTAAAATTAAATTGCTAATTCAACCCACTAGAAGACAAAATCTCACAAAAAGCTAGACATTCTTTATTCCTTATTCCTTATTCTTTTCATATCCCAAAAACACAATTAAAATACTGCTCAACCAAGACAAAAAAATTCAGATTCTTGCAATGCCTTGGCCGATCACCTTGTGTGCATTTGTGCTTGCTTTGCATAATTCAAATTGAACCTAGACAATTCTATGACAATTCTATGACACAAAGAAATAAAAAAATTAGCTGAAAACCCTCCTCAAAGCTCCAAACCTCGACATAAGCTCCTTGCCCATGCTAGACACTCAAATGATGCTTCTTGAAGACACAAAATCTGAATTTGCAAAGCTCAAGGCCGACATATGCTTCAAACTTTGCAAAGCTTTTATTTTTCCTTCATTTTCTCTCATTTCCTCTCATTCTTCTCTCTCCCTCTCATTCTTCTCACTCTCTCTCTCAATGGTTCATCAAGACATGCAAGAAGCTTAAGGAGCTCGACCAAACAAAACTAGGAGCAAAGAAGCACATATGCAAGCCTTTAGCTCATCCATTTCGGTTTAGGTGAGTTTGTTAGCTTCCATCTCTTTTCTTCTTGTTCTAACCACATGCACCTACTAAGAACTTGGTTACTAAGCTAGGAAATTAGAGAAATCCCAATTTGTCTCTCGGCTAAGCAAGGAAAAAGATCAACTTTGTGCTTCACCAAGAGTTTGAGCATCTTCTTTGTTGTCTTGCTAAGGTGAGGGCTAAAACTTCTTGAAAATCTTTCAAAAAACCACATGCATGCCCTTAAACGTCTATCTTTACTTCTGTACTTGAGATATATGTGTGTTCATGAGCTTTTATAAACATGCATGGCAAGATATTTGGCTAGAATGTGATGATAGATGAAATCGGGTATGTGACAGCCTTCTTCCTTGTTGGTGGGAGGTGATTTTGACTAGGTAAATGATGTTGAAAATGTGTGAAAATTGGTATGTAACTAGTTTTTCCAGTTTTGAACATGTTTTACAGAAATAGGCCAAAGCTAATTTTTACTCTAAGGTCCTAAAAATGGCTAATTATCAAAATGTGTCCAAATCTGGAAAGTCTGGAAAAATGAAGCAGGTTTTGGCAGATTCACTGATCTTGTAGAACAAACTAGTTTTGACTTAGTAAATAATATCCAAAATGCATGAAATTTGGTGTGCAGCTAGATTTTTCAGTTCTGGACATTGTTGTCAGAAATGGACTAAGGCTACATCTGAACCTAAGGCTCTCAAAAACGACAACTATTGAAATGTGTGCAAATCTGGACAGTTTTGTGCAGTCTCACTGTTTTGGCTATAACTATTGAACCCGAACTCCAAATGATGCGATATTTGTTTCTGAATTTATTTCACCCTTTAAGATTTAATTTGACATCTTATTCACTGGAATTGGATATTGTTTACTTGTCTTAATGATTGTGAGAAAACAGTCCATTGCAGTGAGGGTTCCACTTAGTGAAATGCTTAGAAAAATTATTGTAGCTTCTCTTGTTGTATTAAATGCTTGAGATTGTGGCATTTGGATGTTGTGTGGACTGTTTTGAATTCTTGAGGGTGTATGAACTAATCAATGCGTGGCTTGAGCTTAATTACGAGATGACTTGGGACTTAATCGCACGGGTAAACTCGAATTGAAACCCTAGTAACTAGGTAAACTCGCTAAGTGCTGATCCTATGGATATTGCGTTTGATTATGTGTTTAGTAGGATGCCCGTAGTTGCCCTTGTAGCCCTAAATATGATTTCGATGATTACATGTTGATAAATAGGCTTTTCTTGTGCCCGATCCCACGTAGATGTCGTTGCATGATGAATAATCTTATTATTTGATTACGTGAACTTTGAAATAAGTTATATGACTTGATTTACGTGCGTTACATGGCTGCCCATTTAATGTTCATATAACTCCATGTGCTTTTCAAGTGAATTTACTTGTCATATCGTGCCTCGCGTGTTTAACTGTCAATGTGCAATCTTATGACTGCTCGGAGGCAACCTACTTTGTTGTCCTCCCAATGTGATATATTAAATGTCATAAATGTGCATTGCATACAAGGTTGCAACCTTTCATTCTGGTATGGTAGCGTTCACATACACTGGGCGGCATCGGGCTTGCCGGTGCAACCGTGACTACCATTGTCCAATTTCCTCTCTCGCTTGGGGGCTAGACTTCCTCGGAGAGTTGGGTCGTAGGATTTCGGGGTACATCCGGAGTACACCCATTTGGCGTGATAAGGGGATGAATTGAAGCCGGCCGCAACAACTGATACTGGAATTGAACTGAGAGCAAAATCTTACCGTATCTTTTTCACTATGTGTATAAGTACTCTCGCTTGGTTCCTAGAGGACCTCAGGGAGGAAAGATGGGTAATTGTGTTCCTTTACTTTTACATTACGTTATGTACTTACTTGTGATAAATTCATGCTTGCAAAAAGGGGTTTTCATAAGCTGAACCGGAAAATGAGTTTCAAAACTTATTTCTCGTTCCCCCCTCGCTGAGTTCATAAGGACTCACCCTCTTTTATCATCTCAGGTGAAGAAGACCAAGAACAGGTACTCGAGGACGACGTGCCTAACGATGATTCCTTGGAATGATTGCTTGCCCTACGTGCCTTACGTGACTATGGCCATTTTGTGAACAATATGTTGCTTGAAGACTATTTCATTTCTTATGATGCTTGCTATTGTAATGTAGAAGACCCCCGTTGTAATTTGGGATCTAATTTTGGTTTGTACTGATAATAACTAGATAGACACTACTGTGGTCATTTTGCTATCGTTATTGGCTAGTATCTATCATAGGATTATGAAGTATCAGGTAAGGATTAAGTAAAATGAACCCATCCAATCTTAAGCAGGTACTCATTGATAAGCTAAGATCAACAAGTACGTTTGTAACAAGGATTAACAAACAAACGAGACATAGTATCATGCTACGTTATTAATCAAACGAGACTTCGAGACAACTAGTAGCATTTCAAATGATGAATAGTAATCTTTGTTGGAAATGAAATTGGGATTGGAAATTTTGAGGCGTTTAGAGAACTAGGTCAAACTAAAGAGCCTAATTACAGCCGTTATGCTGCCGGTTTTCCAGAAAAATTGTGGAGTCTAGGCTAAACGTTAAGTGTTAAACTTTCATAAACGATTGAATACGAGACATGACTTGAATGTTTAGATCATACCCTGGTCTAACCTTTATAGGCCGGGTTGGGCCGTGACAGGGCATCACAGACCTGTTATTGCCTCAAACTTTCACAGCCTAAAAGACCGTAGTCCCTCTAAGAACGGCCATACACCACCACCCATAAAATCAAGAAAGAGCTATCATCCTGTCAATACTTACTATGACTGGACCTAGTAAGTTTCTCCGTGTTGAGTCAAATTAAGCCGCAGGCTCTACTCCTGGTGGTGCCTTTCCGTCAATTCCTTTAAGTTTCAGCCTTGCGACCATACTCCCCCCGGAACCCAAAAACTTTGATTTCTCATAAGGTGCTGATGGAGTCCTAAAAGCAACATCCGCCGATCCCTGGTCAGCATCGTTTATGGTTGAGACAAGGATGGTATCTGATCATCTTTGAGCCCTCAACTTTTGTTCTTGATTAATGAAAACATCCTTGGAAAACGCTTTTGCAGTTGTTCGTCTTTCATAAATCCAAGAATTTTACCTCTGACTATGAAATACAAATGCCCCCGACTGTCCCAGTTAATCATTACTCCGATCCCGAAGGCCAACTCAATAGGATCGAAATCCTATAATGTTATCTCATGCTAATGTATATAGAGCGTAGGTTTGCCTTGAGCACTCTAATTTCTTCAAAGTAACAACGCTAGAGGCACGACCCGGCCAGTTAAGGCCAGGAGCGCATCACCGGCAGAAGGGACGAGACTACCGGTGCACACCTGAGGCGGACCAACCGACCCATCCCAAAGTCCAACTACGAGCTTTTTCACAACAACAACTTAAATATACGCTATTGGAGCTGGAATTACTCCGGCTGCTGGCACCAGACTTGCCCTCCAATGGATCCTTGTTAAGGGATTTAGATTGTACTCATTCCAATTACCAGACTCTTTGAGCCCGGTATTGTTATTTGTTGTCACTACCTCCCCGTGTCAGGATTGGATAATTTGCGCGCCTACAGCCTTCCTTGGATGTGGTAGCCGTTTCTCAGGCTCCCTATCTGGAATCGAACCCTAATTCTTCATTACCCGTCACCACCATGGTAGGCCACTATCCTACCATTGAAAGTTGATAGGGCAAAAATTTGAATGATGCGTCGCCGGCATGAGGGCCGTGCGATCCATCGAGTTATCATGAATCATTGCTGCAATGGGCAGAGCCCGCGTCGACCTCTTATCTAATAAATAAATCCCTTCCAGAAGTTGACGTATTAGCTCTAGAATTACTACGGTTATCCGAGTAGTAGATACCATCAAACAAACTATAACTGATTTAATGAGCCATTCGCAGTTTCACAGTCTAAATTAGTTCATACTTACACATGCATGGCTTAATCTTTGAGACAAGCATATGACTACTGGCAGGATTAACCAAGTAGCATTCCTCACTGACGTCGGCGTCGCACGAGGCACGTCGTCCTCTAAGGGTCGACGGTTGGTCATGAGCGAGTGACTATCGTACGCGGTTAGCGACAAACGTTGGTTTCGGGCAAATAAAGGCCAAGGACCTCATACCGACGTGGTGTGTCGCATTCAAGAGATTGAGCGACGTACCAAGGGCCACGTCTGCCACACTTGTAGGAGTGAGCAACGTGGAACACGGGACGTTCTTAGGGGTTCCCCCCACATCGTCCACGGAGGCAGACTCAAGGCAAAAGATGGACGATGTGACTTTATACTGCCATCTTTGTTGGTACGCAACATAGGAAACCAACCGGCCAATCGAGGCAACGTAAGCACTTGGCCCGCAAATGTAGAAGCAAGCAGGGGCAGACGTCACTACTCAAGCAGGGATCCAACTGACCCATATAAGCTGACCACCACTCACGCGCTATCATGTTCGCTATGCCCAGACCACCAGGCCGATAACCGCCCCACCGTAAAGGAAGCCCTTCAGGCAAACCGAACCGGCAAGATAGCCTGAGCACGCACCGTTAGGCACGAAGAATTTCTGATGGACAAGGGACAGGAACAACATGAGGTTCATGACTAGGATGCACGTCGCAAGCTTAGGAGCCTACTTTGTGGTGCTCGACCAAGCACCGAGTGCACGCATTTGAGGTACCAACCGAAAGCGGACTTTCTGCCCACGCAGTGCTTGGATCACCAAGACACTAGACCACGTCCGTCACATTACGACCCAGCGAGGACCATGGCATCGTGTGGTAGGCAATTCACGCATCGCGTAGACCCATAGGAATACACCGTCGGACGGCTTAGAGGCAGCACGGTGCTTGGATCGCCACGACATTGAAGCTCTAGCCATCGTCTCATCGCAACGCTCAAGTCGTCACTTAACGAAAGCCAAGGTCGTGTGCTAGGCGATTCGCGCATCGCGCATGCCCCTAACGTCCCATTGTATGCACCCGTATGCACAGAACGGGACAATCAAACTACCTTCCTGCCTACGCGGTACTTGGATCGCCACGATACTAGACCATGTCCATCGGATTATGACTCAGCTAGGACCATGGCATCGTGTGCTAGGTGATTCGCGCACCATACAAGCCCGTCGAAACCAACTGGGACACTGCTTCAAGACCGCATGGTGCTTGGATCGCCATGACATTGAAGCATCAGCAATAGTCTCATTGTAACGCTCACGTCGTTGCTTAACGAAAGCCAATGACTCGTGTGCTAGGCGATTCGCGCATCACGCATGGCCCCTACCGTCCCCCTGTATGCACCCATATGCACTGAACGAGACAAACAAACTACCTTCCTGCCCACGCGGTGCTTGGATCGCAACGACACTAGACCATGCCCGTCGCATTACAACTCAGTAAGGACCATAGCATCATGTGCTAGGCGATTTGCGCATCGCACAGGCACGTCAGAACCCACCGGGGGATGGCTTCAAGGCCGCATGGTGCTTGGATTGCCACGACATTGAAGTATCAGTAATCGTCTCATCACAACGTTCGCGTCGTTGCTTAACGAAAGTCAATGCCACGTGTGCTAGGTGATTCGCGCATCACGCTTGCCCCCACCGTCCCCCAAGAGCCACCCAAGCCCACGCGGTGGTTGGATCGCGACGACACTAGACCATGGCCGCGCGCATCCACTCGATAACAGCCATGGCTTCGTGTGCTTAGCGACTTGCGCATCGTGCAAGCCTAACGACACGTCGGGGGACAAGAATGTCCCCCAACGTGTACCTAGCCGGCGGCACGGGGATGGCTAGTTTTGTGCTTGGGCAACCACTCGCCCCCTCATTAGCCATCCCAATGACGTCGACGGTGTTGCGGCACCAAGATGGATAATGAGGGGCTAGGTAAGCTACCACCATCCTCATTAGCCATCCTGGTGCCGCGCCGAGGGACATGCCGGAGGACGCGGGGCGAGGGTGGCACGACCCTAACGCTCGGGTATGCAATGCAATACATCGGCGTGATTCACTCGGTAGGCATTCTCACCGATAATATAGCCCACGATACTGCCCACGATATAGGCCAAAATGTGCCACAAAGTGCCCACAACGTCCCCCGGTATAGACCTCGACCAGGGGGCTTGACACCACATACCCCCTATAGTACATTTAGATGCAAAAACCTAAGTGACAGCATAGCGTACATTTTGCCAAAGATTTATAATGGGTGTTTTACACTATAAAATGCCCCATATGGCATTAACTTTGTACCCAACTTGTTCCTTATTGATAGCATACGGTATCCAAATGCTTCAAAATTCTTTTTTTAGAAAATATATTTTTTAATATTTAATAATTGTAAAAAATAGGGAAAATCAAAAAAAAAAAATAGTAAAAAGTAAAGAAAAATTTATATTAATTCATACATTAATTTGTTAAATGATATTCAAAAATATTTTTTTTGAAAAATTAATTTTTAATATTTAAAAATTACGAAGAATAGGGAAAAATCAGAAAAAATACTAGAAAATTTAGGAAAATTAATATTAATTCATAGATTAATTTATTTCCATGATATTTGGCGTAAAATTTTTTTTTGGAAGGATTGGGAACCTGATTAATCTAATTCGCCTCATAAATGTGACGAATTGTTATTCGGACAAGGAAAAGGTTAAGACTATTTCATAGATTCGGAAACCACTTGTAAAAGGACATCAATGACCCAATTTGTGTCATAATACATTCCACATGCCCAATACCACGAATGCTTAATATTGTCCGTCGTGCCCAACATCCCCTAGTATTGCAAAAGCGGTCCCCCAACATCCCCCATCGTCCCCCAAGCGTACCACTATAGTGCCTCAGCCGTGCCCTAGTAGTGCCCCAGCTGTGCCCCAACATTGCCCTTGAGCGCCCCGCGCACGCTACTTGAGCTCACCATCGTGGGGTATGTGCGCCCCATGTGTGCAACCTCATGCAGCATACGGTCCATACGCACACACCATTGTGCGGCATGTGCACGATGTGCACTCTATCGTGTGGCATGGCGCCCTATGCGCGCACATTCATGCGACATGCGGGCCACATGCATACACCATTGTGCGGCATGGACGCCTCATGCGCATACCTTTGTGTTGTATACGGGCAACATGCGTGCACCATCATGTGGGATAAGCTACCAATGCGCGTACCATCGTGCGGCATGCGCGCACCATCGTGCGGCATGCGTGCCCCATGCGCGCACCTTCGTGCTGCATGGGCACCCTATGCGAGCACCTTCGAGAAGCATGCGCCTACCATCGTGCAGCATGGGCGCCCCATGTGCACACCATCGTGCGGCAAGGGTGCCCCATGTGCGCACCTTCGTGCCATATGTGGGCCACATGCGCGCACTATTGTGCGGCATGCACGCACAATGCGTACACCATCCTATGGTATGGGCGCCCCATGCGCGCACCCTCGTGCCGCATGTGGTCCACATGCGCGCACCATCATGTAGCATGCGCGCTCGATGCCTGCACTATCGTTCGGCATGGGCGCCCCTTGCGCGCACCTTCGTACTGCATTTGCATACTATCTTGCGGGATGGGCGCCCCATAAGCGCAACTTCGTGCGGCATGTGGGCCATATGCGCGCGACTTCATGCGGCATGTGGGCCACATGCGGCACTATCATTTGGCATGCACGCCCCATGCGCGCACCATTATGCGGCATTTGCACCCCATGCAAGCACTATCGTGCGGCATGGGCGCCTTTTGCGCGCACCTTCATGCTGCATACAAAAACATACGCGTACCATAGTGCGGCATGCGCCCCCGATGCTCGCACCATCATGCTGGATGGGCGACCCATGCACGCACCTTCGTGCGGCATGCGCGCACCATTATACAGCATGCTCGTACGATGCTCGCACCTTCGACCGACATGCGCCCACCATCGTGCAGCATGGGCGCCCCATGTGTGCACCGTCATGTGGCATGGGTGCCCCATGCGCGAAACTTCATGCGGTATGCGGGCCACATAGGCGCACTATCGTAAAGCATGCGCGCACCATCGTGCAGCACGGGCATTCCATGCGCGTACCTTGGTACAGCTTGGGCTCCCCATGCGCGTATTTTCGTGCAGTGTGCGCGCACCATCATGTGGCATCGTCGCCCAAGTACTTGCCCAATCGCGCCCAATGCGCGACCCTACTGCGCGACAACCTTGCCAAGCCGTGCCCCAATTGCGCACCAAGCTGTAGCTCATCCGTGGCCAAGTGTGTGCCCCATTTGAGGCCCCAAGTATGTGCCCTATCCAAGGCCCAATCGTGTGCCGTCGTACAATACCATGGGTAGTCTTGCCGCAACCGTTCACCAATGTGCCCATCCATGCCCAAAAAGAGGCAACATAACCTCAGTCACCGTGAATGCTGAGGGAAGAATGTTAGGCACCTCGGCGGGACGGCAGCACGCAAGGTCGGATTCAAATTTTTTGCCCTCTCTTATGAAGCAAGCATATGCTGTTTAACACTTGGGCACTCAAGACGATGCGCGGGGTTGGCCGGAAATGGGCCCGTTAGCACTTGGGCATAGCACATAGCACTTAGGCATTATTGGGCATAGCACTTGGGTGCACATAGCACTTGGGCATAGAGCTTGGGTGCACATAGCACTTGGGCATCAATGGGCATAACCCATAGCACTTGGGCATCATTGGGCATAGCACATAGCACTTGGGCATCATTGGGCATAGCACCTAGCACTTGGGTATAGTACCTTGGGCATTCGCGCGTCGACACTTAAAACTTATGATGTCGACACTTGGGCATCATTGGGCATATCACTTGGGTATAGTACTTAGCACTTAGGCATCCTTGGGCATAGTACTTAGCACTTGGGCAAAATTGGGCATCATCGTTGCCTCGAAACCCCACGACACTTGTGGCGGCACTTATGCACGCAGCGAGCGTGGCAAACTAACTTAGGCTAATGTTATTCGGACTTGGGTGCAGAGCACTTGGCAACACTTGGGCATTTGTGCATCGACACTTGGGTTATAACTTATGACTTACTTAGGCACTTGGAGGCACAGTTGGGGAGTGGCATAGGGCGTCGAACCTCTTGGACTGTTTGGGGAAAATAGTGTTGGTTGATGGGATGGGATGGGATTGGATTGCGGATGGGGCGAAGATAGGCGAGGAGAGGGGAGGGACGAATCGAAGCAACAAAGGGTTGAATCTCAGTGGATCGTGGCAGCAAGGCCACTTTACCACTTATAATACCCCGTCGCGTATTTAAGTCATCTGCAAAGGATTCTGCCCGCCGCTCGATGGGAATTGTACTTCAAGGCGGCCAGCGCGACACTTCCGTCGTGACGGCTTGGCCAACAACACGTGCCCTTGGGGACCAGAGGCCCCTATTGCGGGTCGGTGAATGGGCGGTGGGCGAGCACGTTGCTTCTAGACCGGATTCTGACTTAGAGGCATTCAGTCATAATCCAGCGCACAGTAGTTTCGCGCCATTGGCTTTTTAACCAAGCGCGATGACCAATTGTGCGAATCAATGGTTCCTTTCGTACTCGAGACCGGGAGTTCTATCAAACAATCTAATCATAACCCAAATCCAAACCCGGGCATAATTTTTAGGGAAAACGGACGGAGTCTCCCCTGTTTCTAGGCAAAAAGTAAACCTGCGACAACATATAAGTGGACCAATACCATGTCCAAACATTCAACCACCTCAAGGCCATCCGAGCCTTGTTCTCAACAAGCAACCACAAGCAAATAAACATACATTTCCAATTTAAAAGCTAACCTATCTCTTTACATTTTTGACAAGTACATTCAAACTAGACAGTTAAACCATACTAAGCTACTGCATAATATAAACTATCATGCCATTCTGACTCTTTTCCTTTGGACATTACAAACATGCATTGAAGTTAAGCTATGCTAACTGATTACATAAACTAGCTTATCAATCTACCTCAACTACTTAGCTGGATTTAAATTACATTTCTTTTAACAATAAATACATACAACATATGAAAGCATATATCTTTACAACTTCGACAATCAAGCCACATAGGCACGCAAGACAACTCTTCAGGCACGAACTTTCACGAAATCACGAACTTCCAGCTAACATGACCTTTCCTGAAATGTGGTGGTGAGGAGTGAGTATACACAACACGTATACTCAGTGAGGGTGAGACATATATCGAATTGGAGAGAAAGAAATTCGTGCAATGCAAATAAGACAGTTAAGCAATAAAGTCGATAAGAAAGCATTCAATACAAACGACAATATAATAAACAATCAAGAAAGCATTAACACAACCATTCAAAGCTATACCACACTTTGAAGGCTATGGTTCACTCTTACGAGCAATATACCATTTCATGAGCTATACATCAATCTCGAGCTTGATGTTGACAACGATGACAATAAGCGCGCAACCACCTTATAACACTAGTTTGGAATACCCCAGAAGTATCCATCAATCTACGACCCAAATCTCCTTGGGAGGCAACCTAAGCGAGAAGAGGGAATGGCCACAGAGCTAGAGCAACCAACACTGGCAACTCGAGGCTACCCAGAGAGGCCTATTACTCACGCACTGGACACTATGCAATGCAAGACTCGATACAAGGCGATAAACGAGCGATAGCACAACAACACAGATAGAGGAGATAACCGAGATATCAAGCATTATTCAACAATTGTTAAACATTTCAATCAATAATCAACTCTAACAAGCGTAATAAGCATTAACAAGCAGTTACAATCAAACAAGTAACAAGAACAACACCTACTAACATTATCAAGCAATAACAAGTATTCTATAGGCATTATAAGCATTCTATAGGCAACATAAGCATTCTGTAAGCAATATAAGCATTCTATAAGCAATATAAGCATTCTATAAGCAATATTCTATGAAAACACACAAAATCACGAAAATAACCCCAACTTACCAAACGCTACTACTTTCAAACGAGCCACGAGCTTTGGAAACCGACTTCACCAATCCTCCTAGGTCACCATAAGGCATGTCTAAAGACCCTGAAACCCTACTTTACCCTAGAATTCACGCAAAGTCCCGATTTCTCCCTTTGCTCGTTTGAACTACAACTATACTAACCAAACACCCAACCAACGCCATAATCGCACCAAAAGTGCTTCCATGGCCTCCCGAAACAATGCCATCACGCAAAATGAGAAAACGCTAAACTTGACCTAAACGACCCCGACTTTCACCCAGGCATACTTCTCGTTTTTTCCATTACGCAACCTAAACAAATCATGCATTTAGACATTCTAGCATACCTAGCACCTTTTCACATCAACAGACAGTATAACAGCGCAACTTTATTATTTCAAGGGTTTACTATTCATAAAATACTATTCAACTAACAATTTATATTTCAATTTCAATATTCAACCGCATAAAATGTTAAAAAGCTATAAATAAATGTTCTACGATTGCTAGGGAACATTCTTTAAGCCTCAAAACGATTAAAACAACAAACTACAGATAAAATCCAAAAATTAAAGTTAATACATAAAACTTTCAAATGCGCAAATAAACATGAAACCCTCACCTTAGATGCTCCTAGACGCTAGGAAACCCTCGTAGAGTGCCTCGAAAACCACCCCGTGCAAGCTCACGCGAAGAATCGAAGATTTTGGCTTGAAATCTTTTTTTTTTCTTCTCTCATATTTTCGGCCAGCCTAGGTTCTGTTTCAGCTCTGATTTTTCTTTTATTTTGTGCTATTTTAGGCTATTAAAAGATGACACAAGGTCAAAAGGTCAAAGCTTTGGTCAATGCTCACTTAAGTTGGTCAAACTAGCTTATTTTATGCATTTTAAAGCTAAAACAACTAATGAAATATTAATTCTAGCTAACAACAATTAAAATATAAAATTTAAGACACCAAACACTAGTTTTCACTATTTGTTGAGGACTAGGAACCGCTCTCTAACTATCGCTCTCGATATGCTATGCACTTGCGTCAACAAAGAAGTATCAATTAAATCTCAAAGAATCTAAGAAAATATATCATTTTTGAAAAGTATCATAGTTTAAAATTTACTCTGGCTCGGAGCTACTGTCTTCATTTATTTGAAAACCGAGTGATTTTCATGCAAGACAACCAAAACTGATTATTAAAATAATCAAAACAATCAAGGTAATCAATATTCATTTAAAATAATTAATTTAACTATTTCTAGAATATTTTAAAGAATTATGAAGTTAATATTAAGCTACAAATGAAAGTTAATATAAACACGTAGTCAAATACAATTAAACCCTAACATTTAAGATGGCACTTAATTAAATACAAGAGAATAAATTCAATTACTATAACTAATAGAAATAGATAATAATCTTTTAATTATTTAATATACAACTACTAAATGCTTCCAAGAGAAATATTAAAATAGTGCAAATTGGTTGATTTAACTAATTAAACATTTAATCAAATGCAGTCAAGTGCTATTAAATGCATGCCGGGTTCGGTTTATCACATCCTTCCCCCCTTAAAACAATTGCGTCCTCGCAATTCTTCTTCCAATAGAACTCAGCATCATCTGAAATCCAATTCTAACTAATCTTCTTCGACTGCTGAGCAAGTGGTGAATAAAGATGCTCGTAGGAACACTCAAATAGAAATCCCAACCAAGAATGCCGAGGAAATACCAACTAAAGACTGAAGCAAAGATACTGTAGATAAAATCACTTCACATATTAATGATAAGAAGAATACCGAATGAATACCCCATACACGAATCTCTAGTAGAAGCTCAACTATTATCGCCCAAGAACTCCCAAGCAAGAAGCCAAATAGAGGCTCAAACAAAGGTTTCATCCAGAGGTCCAAAGAAATACCTCGCTGGTCATGAATTTCATAGAAGAATGCCCTGTTAAGAGTGCTGAAGAAAATACTAAGAACCCAATCAAATATACTTCAAAAGTTCCAAAGAAGTCTTCCAAATAATAACCCCATAGGATAACCAACTAGATTCCGAGTTTTGCTATCAAATGCTGAGAAGAATGTCAAAGGAAATAGCAGAGAAAATACAATGTGCCCAATAAGACAACCAAGTTGAATAACAAACATAGTTTCCCAGACGGACGAAAACTCCAAGAATAAACACCGAATTGGTGAACAATATACCGAGACCAAACTCTGAGGCCTCTTCACTGTTTGCCGGGTGAGAACTTCTTACAACCTCGCCAATAAGGAAAATACCAATAGAACGCCCAATAAGAATTTCAAAGAATACCATAAGTAGTATTATACAATAAGTCTGATAGGAACTCCAAATACCAAACCTACTGAGGAACACTGAAGAAGATATCTGAAACAATGCTTCAGTAAGAAAGTAGCCAAGTTGCCCAATAAGTAAATACTAAATAATTGGCCACTGAGAATTCTAGAGAATGCCATTGAAGAATTTCCAATAAGGAATACCAGTAACACTCCAATAAAGACCGAGACACATATACCATAGATAATACAATGCAGTAAGTCCGACTGAAAACCCAATAGCCAAGTCTACCGAGAAATGCCAACAGAAGTCTCCAAAGAATACCCATTAAGAAAACCAAAGAATGCTCCAAAGAATAACCAAATAAAACCCCAAGAGAAAGCTACTCTTTCACAACTGTTAAGCACAGAGGAGGACCATAGAGATTCGCCAATAACCGAGCTCCAAAAGCAAACACCAATTCCCAAATAAAGGCTAGTCAAATGCCATTCATTTCCTGCCAATCCATACACCTTGAAAAGCCAACGGTGAATCACTTTCTTCAGGGGAGGAAGATGACTTACCTACCATTTCCATAAGCCATGTATGAATGCCAATATATCACAGTTATACACATGCCTTAAACTATTATGCAAGCAAGTTTACAAAACAGTTTATTCAACAAAGTCACTCAAACACGGCAATCAAGTCAAGCACAACATAATCAATTCAAATCACGGCATAGCCAATTCAAGATATTCTAATACACACATTACAAGCAATACCCAAGCAGATAACAATTCACGAGATCAATTTGATTCATGATGCCAATTCGATAGGTTAATTCGATAGACAACTAGACATTTCACTTTTCTTGAGAAACATTTAACACATAACACATAACTATATCACATAAGTGCATACATTCAAGTCAAGACACACAATCTCACATACAAGCATACACTTTCAAGACACACTTAACAAGCACACATTCAAGGGTCACTACCCACCAGACCGAGGACCCTGTCCCGGCTTATGAGATAGACAAGCTCTGATACCACCTGTAACACCCCGATCCCTCTCGAGACCGGGAGTTCTATCAAACAATCTAATCACAACACAAATCCAAACCGGGGCATAATTTTTAGGAAAAATGGACGGAGTCTCCCCTGTTTCTAGGCAAAAAGTAAACCTGCGACAACATATAAGTGGACCAATACCATGTCCAAACATTCAACCACCTCAAGGCCATCCGAGCCTTGTTCTCAACAAGCAACCACAAGCAAATAAACATACATTTCCAATTTAAAAGCTAACCTTTCTCTTTACATTTTTGACAAGTACATTCAAACTAGACAGTTAAACCATACTAAGCTACTGCATAATATAAACTATCATGCCATTCTGACTCTTTTCCTTTGGACATTACAAACATGCATTGAAGTTAAGCTATGCTAACTGATTACATAAACTAGCTTATCAATCTACCTCAACTACTTAGCTGGATTTAAATTACATTTCTTTTAACAATAAATACATACAACATATGAAGGCATATATCTTTACAACTTCGACAATCAAGCCACATAGGCACGCAAGACAACTCTTTAGGCACGAACTTTCACGAAATCACAAACTTCCAGCTAACATGACCTTTCCTGAAATGTGGTGGTGAGGAGTGAGTATACACAACACGTATACTCAGTGAGGGCGAGACTGATATCGAATTGGAGAAAAAGAAATTTGTGCAATGCAAATAAGACAGTTAAGCAATAAAGTCGATAAGAAAGCATTCAATACAAACGACAATATAATAAACAATCAAGAAAGCATTAACACAACCATTCAAAGCTATACCACACTCTGAAGGCTATGGTTCACTTTTACGAGCAATATACCATTTCACGAGCGATACATCAATCTCGAGCTTGATCTTGACAACGATGACAATAAGCGCGCAACTACCTTATAACACCAGTTTGGAATACCCCGGAAGTATCCATCAATCTACAACCCAAATCTCCCTGGGAGGCAACCTAAGCAAGAAGAGGGAATAGCCACGGAGCTAGAGCAACCAACACTGGCAACCCGAGGCTACCCAGAGAGGCCCATTACTCACGCGCTGGACACTATGCAATGCAAGACTCGATACAAGGTGATAAACGAGCGATAGCACAACAACACAGATAGAGGAGATAACCGAGATATCAAGCATTATTCAACAATTGTTAGACATTTCAATCAATAATCAACTCTAACAAGCGTAATAAGCATTAACAAGCATTTACAATCAAACAAGTAACAAGAACAACACCTACTAACATTATCAAGCAATAACAAGTATTCTATAGGCATTATAAGCATTCTATAGGCAACATAAGCATTCTATAAGCAATATAAGCATTCTATAAGCAATATTCTATGAAAACACACAAAATCACGAAAATAACCCCAACTTACCAAACGCTACTACTTTCAAACGAGCCACGAGCTTTGGAAACCAACTTCACCAATCCTCCTAGGTCACCATAAAGCACATCTAAAGACCCTGAAACCCTACTTTATCCTAGAATTCACGCAAAGTCCCGATTTCCCCCTTTGCTCGTTTGAACTACAACTATACTAACCAAACACCCAACCAACGCTATAATCGCACCAAAAGTGCTTCCATGGCCTCCCGAAACAATGTCATCACGCAAAATGAGAAAACATTAAAGTCGACCTAAATGACCCCAACTTTCACCAAGGCATACTTCTCATTTTTTCCATTACGCAACCTAAACAAATCATGCATTTAGACATTCTAGCATACCTAGCACCTTTTCATATCAACAGAGAGCATAACAACACAACTTTATCGTTTCAAGGGTTTACTATTCATAAAATACTATTCAACTAACAATTTATATTTCAATTTCAATATTCAACCGCATAAAATGTTAAAAAGCTATAAATACATGTTCTACGATTGCTAGGGAACATTCTTTAAGCCTCAAAACGATTAAAACAACAAACTACGGATAAAATCCAAAAATTAAAGTTAATACATAAAACTTTCAAATGCGCAAATAAACATGAAACCCTCACCTTAGACGCTCCTAGACGCTAGGAAAACCTCGTAGAGTGCCTCGAAAACCACCCCATGCAAGCTCACGCGAAGAATCGAAGATTTTGGCTTGAAATCTTTTTTTTTCTTCTCTCATATTTTCGGCCAGCCTAGGTTCTGTTTCAGCTCTGATTTTTCTTTTATTTTGTGCTATTTTAGGCTATTAAAAGATGACACAAGGTCAAAAGGTCAAAGCTTTGGTCAATGCTCACTTAAGTTGGTCAAACTAGCTTATTTTATGCATTTTAAAGCTAAAACAACTAATGAAATATTAATTCTAGCTAACAACAACTAAAATATAAAATTTAAGACACCAAACACTAGTTTTCACTATTTGTTGAGGACTAGGAACCGCTCTCTAACTATCGCTCTCGATATGCTATGCACTTGCGTCAACAAAGAAGTATCAATTAAATCTCAAAGAATCTAAGAAAATATATCATTTTTGAAAAGTATCATAGTTTAAAATTTACTCCGGCTCGGAGCTACTTTCCTCATTTATTTGAAAACCGAGTGATTTTAATGCAAGACAACCAAAACCGATTATTAAAATAATCAAAACAATCAAGGTAATCAATATTCATTTAAACTAATTAATTTAACTATTTCTAGAATATTTTAAAGAATTATGAAGTTAATATTAAGCTACAAATGAAAGTTAATATAAACACGTAGTCAAATATAATTAAACCCTAACATTTAAGATGTCACTTAATTAAATACAAGAGAATAAATTCAATTACTATAACTAATAGAAATAGATAATAATCTTTTAATTATTCAATATACAACTACTAAATGCTTCCAAGAGAAATATTAAAATAGTGCAAATTGGTTAATTTAACTAATTAAACATTTAATCAAATGCAGTCAAGTGCTATTAAATGTATGCCGGGTTCAGTTTATCACAGATTCTGCCAAGCCCGTTCCCTTGGTTGTGGTTTCACTGGATAGTAGATAGGGGAAGTGGGAATCTCGTTAATCCATTCATGTGCGTCACTAATTAGATGACGAGGCATTTGGCTACCTGAAGAGAGTCATAGTTACTCCCGCCGTTTACCCGCGCTTGGTTGAATTTCTTCACTTTGACGGTCATAGCACTGGGCAGAAATCACATTGCATTAGCATCCGCAGGGACCATCGCAATGCTTTGTTTTAATTAAACAGTCGGATTCCCCTTGTCCGTACCAATTCTGAGCTGGTTGTTCAACGCCCGGGGAAGGCCCCCGAGGAAGCTGTTCCCAGTCCGTTTCCCGGCCGGCACGCGGCGACCCACTCTCACCGCGGGAGTAGCTCGAGTAGTCCGCCGATAGCCGACGGGTTCCGGACTGGGACCTCCGTGCCCAGCCCTCAGAGCCAATCCTTTTCCCGAAGTTACAGATCCATTTTGCTGACTTCTCTTGCCTACATTGTTCCATCGACCAGAGGTTGTTCACCTTGGAGACCTGATGCGGTTATGAGTACGACCGGGCGTGGACGACACTCAGTCCTTCGAATTTTCAAGAGCCACTGGGGGCGCACTTGTCACGCCCCCAACCCGACCTATAGAGGCTAGATTAGGGTGTGACATAAATCATCATTGTTATTTTACGTCCTTAATCGTTTGACTATGATTAATGCTTAATCGTTAGCCTAGAACTCCAAAAGTTTTTTCAGAAAACCGGCAGCATAACGGCTCTATTTAAGACCTTTGGTTTGATCTACTTTCTAAAACGTCTCAAAAACTTTCAATCATTGATTGGATTTCAACTAAGACCCCTATTTATCATCAATCGATATGCCTATTGATCTAACTCAGAAGTCTCATTTGATTAACAAGCCTAACAAGATAACCATGTTCTGTTTATTTGTCAATCCCTTTTACGCGAATACCTGTTATCCTTTAACCTATGAGTAAGTACTTGGGTAAGATTAGATAGATTTATTTATTTGATCCTTCACCTAATGCTTCAGTTGCCTATGATAGTTACTAAATCAAAACAATGATAGCAAAACGACCAATTAGAGTGTTCATCTAGTTATAATCAGTACAAGCTAAAATTAGATCCAAAATACAACGGGGTCATTTACATCAACAAAATAAGTAGTCTTCAAAGCAAACACAACGTTCACAAAATAGCCAATGTCAAGCAAGGCACATAAAGCACGTAATCATTCCAAGGAATAATCAACAGGCACATTCTCTTCGGGTACATGTTCCAAATCTTCTTCACATGTGATGATAAAAGAGGGTGAGTCCTCATGAACTCAGCGAGAGGGAACGAGAGATAACGTTTTAAAAATTCTTTTCCGATTACTCTTATGAAAAACCATTTTGAAAACATGTCATATGAAATAAGCAAGTCCATAACATAACATAAATATAAATGAACATATTTACCCGTCTTTCCTCCCCTAGGTCCTCTAGGAACCAAGCGAGAGTACTTAAACACATAGTAAAAAGGATACGTTTTGATACGTACAAGACTCTAGAGGTGACTCCTACGGGCTCAAGAGGTAGCTCCCACCACTTTTGGGTGTAGCACTTTACCCCGCATAGCACTTAGTTCATGCCGTTCAAGTGATACATTACGCTTTTGCTTTCAAGTTCATTTCCAATAACCATTGTTGTAGCCAGCATCAATCATCCACTTATCACTCTAAATGGGTGTACTCCGGATGTACACCAAACCTACGACCCAACTCTCCAAGGGTGGAATACCAAGCGAGAGAGGGAATTGGACCATGGTAGTCACGAGAGCACCGGCAAGCCCTATGCCGCCCGGCGTTCATGAAATGTTACCATGCCACAATGAAAGGTTGCAACCATGTATGCAATGCACATTAATGCCATTTAACATTTCACATTAGGAGGTCAACAAAGTAGGCTGCCTCCGAGCAAGTATATGATCACATTTTGACATATTGGCATATAAGGCATTGTAAGAACATATAATCATTTCATATATCCATTTGAAAGCAATTAAACTTTCACGGGCAGCCAAGTAATCATGTTCAAATAAGCCATTGAATATCTTTTAACAATTCACATTAAGAGGCCAACAAAGTAGGTTGCCTCCGAGCAATTATAAGATCACATATCGATAAGTAAACATACAAGGCATGCTTGACATGTATATTCACTTTGTAAAACACTTAGAGGCATATGAACATTTAACGGGCAGCCAAGTAACTTCATATAAAACAAGTTATATAACTCATTTCGGGTTCATATATCAAGTGTTGAGATCATACAAGCATGCAACGACACTTACACAAAACCGGTTGCAAGAATAGTTCACTTATCAAATGCAATCATCGGGAATCATATTTAGAGCTCTAAGGACAATTATGGGCAACCTATTAACCACACAATTGAACACATTTAACCATAGGATCATCTCTTAGCAAGTAGTCATAAGCAATAGGTCCTCAATTCCGTGCTTACACATGCGATTAAGCAAACCATTCATCAATTAATGAATCTAAGCCATGCATCAACCAAATTAAGCAACCTCAACCAACCACAACAGCCCACAAACTTCTAAGTTCCATAATCCCAAGCATTCAATACCACAAGTAAAGTTACCACATGATTCAAAGCATATTACCAAGCAAAAACCTTACTGTAATGGTCTGTTTTTCCACATTCAATTAGCCAAGAAAATAATATCCAAATTCAGTGAACCAAATGTCAAATTGAAGCTTAATGAGTGATTTAAATCTAGAAACAAACCTCGCTGCATTTGGAGTTCGGATTTAGGATTTATGGCCAAAACCGTGAAACTACACAAAGCTGTCCAGATTCATACACATTTCGATCTTTGCTACTTTTGAGGCCTTTAAACGCAAAATTAGCCTTAGCCTATTTCTGTCAAATATGTTCAGAACTAACCAATATAGTGTGATACCAAATTTCATGCATGTTGGACATCTTTTACTAGGCCAAAACTATTTTGTTCTACATGGTCAGAAAGCTGCCAGAAACCTACTTCATATTTCCAAGTTTTCCAGATTTAGACACCTTTCGATATTTTGCCATTTTGGAGGTCTTAGAATAAAAATTGGCCTTAGCCTATTTCTACAAAAAATGTTCATACCTGACAAAACTAGTGACCTACCAATTTTCATGCATTTTTATCAATGTTTACTAAGCTAAAAGTACTTCGTTCTACAAGGTCAGTAATCTGCCAGCAAAAACGTGTTTACATATCTTCAAGTTTCTAGCCATTATCAAGCCATGCATGAGTAGATAGGCTCATATAAACACATATAAATGAACTAAAAAGGTAAATACAGCCATATGAGAGCATGCATGTGAGTTATTAAAGCTTTTAAAAGAGTTTAACCCTCACCTTAGCAAATTGATAGATGAAGATGCACAAATGCTCTTGAAAATGCACAAAAGGCCCTCTTTCCTTGCTTTGGCCTAGTGGTGGCTCGGCTTTCCTTAAATCCTAGCTTAGTTAGCATGTGAAGAAGGTGTGCATGTGTGTGAAACCAAAAGAAATGGAAGAAAACTATCAAAACTTACCTATGGCCGAGATAGAGAGTTTTGTGAGCTTCGTGTGAGATTTTCTTGCTTCTTGCTTGCTTGTGCTTGCTATGGCTGAGCTTGGGAGAGTCTTCGAGTGTCCTTGAGAGTTTTTAGGAGTCTTGGGAGCTCAAAGGGCAGCCATGGTCGAAAATGAGAGAGAAGAAGAGAGAATGAGAGAGTTTTGAGAAAAAATTGATGTTTGAAGCATGTTGAGTGTAGCTTGTGTGTGTGTGTTAGCCTTGAGCCTTACAAATCTGATTTTTGTGAGTCATCTAATGCACAATTGAATTGTTTTAGCATGTGTGGTGAAAGGGCCGATAAAGTGAGGCATTGGGTAGGGTGTTTAAGCATTATTTTATGCATTGTGTTTTGTGTGTGTCATAAAATGTTTAGGATATAATATTTTTTGTTCAAGCTTGCTCAAAGACCTTGATATGGCCGAAATTAGCATGGAAAATTCTGAATTTTCAGATTCATGTGAGTATATATTATGGATTATAATAAATGTAGAATTTGAGGTGCATTGGTGTTAGGTGAGAATAAAGAATAAAGAATGTTTAGGTGTTTGTGTAAAAAGAATTGTTTATTGTTAGTGGATTCTGTAGAGAATTTGAATTAGGATTAGAATATTGTTAGTGGAATATGTAGGATTAGTATAATATTATTTTAATAGTTAGTGAATTGTGTAGGATTATTTTATTGTCTTGTGCTTTGTGCAGGAATCTTTATTGATTAGCATGCAGACATGCATTCCTAGGTCTAGGACACGCACTACGAGGTAAGGCACGAACTTCAAGGCAAATGCACATATTTCAAAGTAAATGCACGTAACCCTAGGTGAATGCATGTAAACTAATGCAAGGCACGTAATTCAATGCAATGCACGCAAATCGAGGTACGACTCTTAAACTTAGTTTAGGGCACACAGTTCAAGGTCAGTGAACACAAACCGAGGTATCGCACGTAAATCGAAGTCAGGGCACACAATTCTAGGTATCGCATGTACATCGAGGTCAGGGCACGTAAGTCGAGGATTAGGGCACACAATTCTAGGTCAAGGTACGAATGACGAGGCATGCACGAAAACTAAGATATGGTATGTAATCCAAGGTCAGTTATATAATTATGGGTCTAAGGCACGCAAATCAAGGTAGGACACGTTATTCGGGATTGGGCCTCACAGTACCGGACACCACACGATATACGGTGCTCTTCTAACCGCTGGACCTTACCTCCGGCTGAGCCATTTCCAGGGTGGACAGGTTGTTAAATAGAAAAGATAACTCTTCCCGAGGCCCCCGTTGACGTCTCCGGACTCCCTAACGTTGCCGTCAACCGCCACGTCCCGGTTCAGGAATTTTAACCCGATTCCCTTTCGGTGCACGCACGGAACGCGCTATCTGTCGGGCTTCCCCTGACCCTTAGGATCGACTAACCCATGTGCAAGTGCCGTTCACATGGAACCTTTCCCCTCATCGGCCTTCAAAGTTCTCATTTGAATATTTACTACTACCACCAAGATCTGCACCGATGGCCGCTCCGCCCGGGCTCGTGCCCTGGGTTTTGTGGCGACCACTACGCCCTCCTACTTATCAAGGCCTAGCACTTGCCCCGACAACTAGATATAGGTCGCTCGCTTAAGCGCCATCCAATTTCGGGGCTTGTTGATTTGGCAGGTGAGTTGTTACACACTCCTAAGTGCATTTCGACTTCTATGACCACCGTCCTTCTATCTTAATCGACCAACGCCCTTTGTGGGATCTAGGTTTGCGCGCAGTTGGGCACCGTAACCCAGCTTCCGGTTCATCCCTCATTTCCAGTACTACTTACCAAAAATGGCCCACTTGGAGCTCTTGATTCCGTGGCGGGGCTCAACGAAGCAGCCGTACCGTCCTACCTATTTAAAGTTTGAGAATAGGTTGAGGGCGTTACGCCCCTGATGCCTCTAATCAATGGCTTTACCCGATAGAACTCACACTTGAGCTCCAGCTATCTTGAGGAAAACTTCGGAGGGAACCCGCTACTAGATGGTTCGATTAGTCTTTCACCCCTATACCCAAGTCAGACGAACGATTTGCACGTCAGTATCGCTGCAGGCCACCATCAGAGTTTCCTCTGGCTTCGCCCCGCTCAGGCATAGTTTACCATCTTTCGGGTCCCGATAGGTATGCTAACACTCGAACCCTTCTCAAAAGATCAAGGTCGGTCGACGGTGCACCCCCCGTGGGGGATCCCGCCAATCAGCTTCCTTGCGACTTGTGGGTTTACGCACCCATTGACTCGCACACATGTTAGACTCCTTGGTCCGTGTTTCAAGACGGGTTGAATGGGGAGCCCGCAGGCCAGCACCGGGAGCGCGTAGATGCCGAAGCTCGTAGAAGGCACGTACTGCCCCACCATGATCGAGGCTACGGCATTTCGTGGGCATATCTACTGCCCGGGCTTTGGCCGCCGCCCCAATCTGCGCTAGTCCACACCCCGACCTGATTGGTGGACCGGCTTTCGCCGTTCCACATACGACCGGGGCATATCGCCGGCCCCCATCCGTTTCCCTCCCGATAATTTCAAGCACTCTTTGACTCTCTTTTCAAAGTCCTTTTAATCTTTCCCTAGCAGTACTTGTTCATTATCGGTCTCTCGCCCATATTTAGCCTTGGACGGAATTTACCGCCCGCTTAGGGCAGCATTCCCAAACAACCCGACTCGCCGACAGCGCCTCATGGTGTGACAGGGTCCGGGGACTTGGGACCGATCCGCCGCTGAGGACGCTTCTGTAGACTATAATTCGGACGGTGGAGCCGCCTGATTCTTAAGCTGGACTGTTCTTGATTCGCTCGCCGTTATTAAGGGAATCCTTGTAAGTTTCTTTTCCTTCGCTT
>CM075779.1:22972347-22979847 GCA_037974665.1 Ehretia macrophylla
CGCCTAACAAATGTGACGAACTGTTATTTGGACAAGGGAAAGGTTAAGACCACTTCATAGATTTGGAAACCACTTGTAAAAGGACATCAATGTCCACATTTGTGTCATAATGCATTCCGCATGCCCAATACCCACGAATGCTTAACATTGCCCGTCATGCCTAATGTCCCCTAGTAGTGCCAAAGCCGTCCCCCAACATCCCACATCGTCCCCCAAGTGTACCCCTATAGTGCCCTAGCCGTGCCCCAACAGTGCCTCAGTCGTGCCGCAACAGTGCCCCAACAGCGCCCCTTGAGCGTCCCGAGCGCGCCACTTGAGCGAACCATCAAGCGGTATGCGCGACCCATGTGTACAACCTTATGCGGCAAGGGCCACATGAGCGCACCATTGTGCGGCATGCGTGCATGATGCGCACATCATCGTGTGGCAAAGGCGCCCCATGCATGCACCTTCGTGCCACATGTGGTCCACATACACGCACCATCGTGCGGCATGCGCGTCCAATACACGCACCATCATGGGGTATGGGCGCCCCATGCACGTACCTTCGTGCGGCACTCATGTACCGTCATGCGGCATGGGTGCCCCGTGTACGCACCTTCGTGTGCCATGCGGGCAACATGCGCGCCCAATGTGCGCACTGTGAGGCCCAACCTCGAATTGTGTCGTTACCTCGTTTCGTGTGCCCTAACCTTGAACTGCGTGCCTTAACCGAGGTTTAAGAGTCGTGTCTTGAATTGCGTGGATTCATTTAGAGTTGCATGCATTTACTTAAAATACATGCATTTATCTTGTACTTCATGCCTTATCTCGTAGTACGTGCCCTAGACCTAGGAAAGCGTGCCTGCACGCTAATTAATAAAGAATCCCACACAAAGCACTAGACTATAAATAATTCTACAAACTCCACTAACTATTATTTTAATCCTAAGTCAACTCACAAAAGACGAAAGCTCACTAAACACTAAACATTCTTTATTCTCATAAAAAATCAATGCACCTCAAATACCACAATAAACCTACAATGAAATAAAGCTTAAAACAAAACAAAATTCAGATTCTTGCTCCATATGGCTGGCCACCAAGACCTTTTGACTAGCCTTGCATGATTTCAAAAATATTCCTAGACAAACGTATGACACAATGCATAAAATAAAAAAAAAAACCAAGCACCCTACCCAAGCATGCCTTTCTCGGCCTACACACCACAATTCAAAATGCACAAATGACCAAGGAATTTTTAGATTTGAAGAGCTCAAGGCTGACACACACACTCAAAGCATTCTCAAAGCATCATTTCTCTCAAAACTCTTTCAAGCTCTCTCTTTCTCTCTCATTTTTGGCCATGGCTGCATCTTGAATCTCCATAGCTCAAGCTCACCTTCTAAGACTCACCTAGGCTCTCAAGGATCCCAAGAGACTCGACCATAGCAAGCAAAGCCAGAAAAACACACACAAGCTCTCAAAACTCTTCATTTTCGGCCTAAGGTAAGTTTTGCTAGTTTTCTTCCTTGTCTTTTGGTTTCACACACATGCACACCTCCTACACAAGCTAACTAAGTTAGAAATTAAGGGAACACAAGCTACCTCTCGGCCAAAGCAAGGAAGAAGACCCCTTTGTGCATTTTCAAGAGCATTTGTGCATCTTCACCCATTAATAGGCTAAGATGAGGGTTAAACTCTTTTAAAATCTTTCAAAACTCACATGCATACTCTCATATGGCTATATTTACCTCTGTAGTTATTGTATATGTGTGTATATGAGCCTATCTTCTCATGCATGGCTTGATTTTGGCTAGAAACTTAGAGATATGCAAACTCGTTTTTCTGGGAGACTACTGACTTTGTAGAGCAAAGTGTTTTTGACCTAGTAAACATTGATTAAAATAAATGAAAATTGGTAGGTTACTATATTTTGCAGTTCTAAAAAGTTTTGTCAGAAATAGGCTAAGGCTAATTCTGACTCTAAGACCCTAAAAAATGGCAAAAATCGTAATGTCTCTAAAACTGGACAGTTTTGCGTAGTCTCATGGTTTTGGCCATAACTCCTAAGTCCGAACTCCAAATGCAGCGAGGTTTGTCACCGTATCCTTGAAATGATTGGTAATTGTATCCATTGTTCAATTTGATTCTTATACTTGGTGTACTTTATTATTTGTAATACGTGACATGTTTTCAAAAAGGGATTTTTCATAAGATTAACCGAAAAAGAGTTTCAAAACGTTATCTCTCGTTCCTCTTTGTTGAGTTCATAAGAACTCACCCTCTTTTATCATCACAGGTGAAGAAGATTAGGAACAAATACTCGAGGAGAACATGCCTGTTGATGACTCCTTGGAATGATTGCATGCCTTATGTGTGTTGCTGACTGTGGCTATTTTGTGAACGATATGTTTTTTTTGAAGACTATTTCTTATGTTGTTGTTGTTGTTGTAAATGACCCCTGCTGTAATTTGGGGTCTAATTTTGGCATGTACTGATTATGACTAGACGAACAATCTATCTTGTGGGTTGCTATCACTATTTTGATTAAGTAACTATCATAGGAAACTCAATCACTAGGTGAAGAATCAAATGATGTAACTCTAGCTAATTTTACCTAGGTGCTCAATAGTAAGCTAAAGATCAACAGGCACTTGCGCCATAGGAATCGACAAGTAAACGGGATATAGTAGGCTTATTAATCAAACAAGACTTTCGAAATAATCTAGCAGGTATATCGGTTGATGACCAAATAGGAGTCCTTAATGGAATTCGATTAATGATTGGTATAATTGAGGTGTTTAGAAATTAGGTCAAACCAAAATGTCCTAAATACAGCCGTTATGCTGCCGATTTTTTGAAAAAATCTTTTGGAGTTCTACGCTAACGTTAAGTGTTAAATCTTAACAAATGATTAAGTATGTGAAATGGTATAAATGATTAGATCACACCCTAGTCTAACCTCTATAGGTCGGGTTGGGGCGTGACACGCACCATCGTGCAGTATGCGCGCACCTTCGTGCTGCATGCGGGCCACATGCGCCCACCATCGTAGGGCATGCGGGCCCCATGCGTGCTCTTTCGTGCTGTATGCGGGTCACATACGCGCACCATCGTGCGGCATGGGTACCCCATGCGCACACATGCGCGTACCTTCGTGCGGCATGCGCGCCCCATGTGCGTACCTTCATGCGGCATGGGCACCCCATGCACGCATCTTCGAGTGGCATGCGCCCACCATCATGCAGCATGGGCGCCCCATGCGCACACCATTGTGTGGCATGGGCACCCCATGCGTACACCATCGTGCGGCATGGGCACCCTATGCGCACACCTTCATGCGGTATGTGCGCACCATCGTGCGCCATGGACGCCCCATGCGCGCACCTTCGTGCGGCATGTGGGCCACATGAGCCCATCATCGTGTGGCATGCGCGCCCTATGTGCGCACTTTCGTGTGGCATGGCCGCCCCATGTGCGCAACCTCGTGCGACTTAGGCGCCCCATGCGCACACCTTCATGCCACATGAGGGCCACGTGCGCGTACCATTGTGCGGCATGCGTACATGATGTGCACATCATCGTGCGACATGGGCGCCCTATGCGCGCACTGTCGTGTGGCATGGGTACCCCATGCACGTACCTTTGTGTGGTATGCGGGCCACATGCGCGCACCATCATGCAGCATGCGCGCACCATCGTGGGGCACGGGCTCCCCAAGCGTGCACCTTAGTGCGGCATGGGCGGCCCATGCGTGCACTTTCATGCGGCATGCGTGCACCATCGTGCGACATCATCGGCCAAGTGTTTGCCCCATCGTGCTCGATGCGCGACCCCTCTGCGCGAAAACCTTGCCAAGCCGTGCCTTAACTGTGTGCCAAGCTGTACCTCATCCGAGGCCCCAAGTACGTGCCCCATCCAAGGCCCAATCATGTGCCATCATGCAACATCATGGGCAGTAGTGCTGCAACCGTTCACCAACGTGCCCAGCCGTGCCGAAGAAAGGGGCAACATAACCTCAGCCACCGTTAATGCTAAAGGAAGAACGTTAGGCACCTCGGCGGGCCAGCAACACACAAGGTCGGATTCAAATTTTTTGCCATCTCTCACGAAGCAAGCATAGGCTGTCTAACACTTGGTCACTGGAGGCGATGCGCGGGGTCGGCCGGTAGTGGGCCCGTTAGCACTTGGGAATAACACATAACACTTAGGCATTGTTGGGCATAGCACTTGGGCATAGAGCTTGGGTGTACATAGCACTTGGGCATCAATGGGCATAGCACAAAACTTTTGGGCATCAATGGGCATAGTACATAGCACTTGGGCATCATTAGGCATAGCATATAGCACTTGGGCATCATTGGGCATAGCACATAGCACTTGGGTATAGCACTTTGGGCATTCGCGTGTCTACACTTAAAACTTATAACGTCGACACTTGGACATCATGGGCATATCACTTGGGTATAACACTTAGCACTTGGGCATCCTTAGGCATAGCCCTTAGCACTTGGGCATAATTGGGCATCATCGTTGCCTCAAAACCCCACGACACTTGCAGCGGCACTTATGCATGCAGAGAGCTTTTCAAACTAACTTGGGCTAATGTTATTCAGACTTGGGCGCAGAGCACTTGGCAACACTTGGGCATTCGTGCATCGACAATTGGGCTACAACATATGACTTAGATAGGCACTTGGAGACACACTTGTAGAACGGCATAGGGCGTCGAACCTCTTGGCCCGTTTGGGGGAAATAGTGTTGGTTGATGGGATGGGATAGGATTAGATTGCGGATGGGGCAAAGATATGCGAGGAAGGGGGAGGGACAAATCGGAGCGACAAAGGACTGAATCTCAGTGGATCGTGGTAGCAAGGCCACTCTACCACTTATAATACCCCCTCGTGTATTTAAGTCATCTGCAAAGGATTCTGCCCGCCGTTCGATGGGAATTGTACTTCAAGGCGGCCGGCGCGACGCTTCCGTCGTGACGGCTTGGCGAACAACACGTGCCCTTGGGAACCGGAGGCCCCTATTGCAGGTCGGTGAATGGGCGGCGGGCAAACGCGTCACTTCTATCCTGGATTCTGACTTAGAGGCGTTCAGTCATAATCCAGTGCACCGTAGCTTCGTGCCACTGTTTTTTCAATGAAGTGCGATGACCAATTGTGCGAATCAATGGTTCCTCTCGTACTAGGTTGAATAACTATTGCGACATTGTCATCAGTAGAGTAAAACTAACATGTCTCACGATGGTCTAAACCTAGCTCACGTTCCCTATTAGAGGGTGAACAATCTAACACTTGGTGAATTCTGCTTCACAATGATAGGAAGAGCCGACATTGAAAGATCAAAAAGCAACGTCGCTATGAATGATTGGCTGCCACAAGCCAGTTATCCCTGTGGTAACTTTTTTGACACCTCTAGCTTCAAATTCCAAAGGTCTAAAGGATCGTTAGGCCATGCTTTCACGGTTCGTATTTGTACTAGAAATCAGAATCAAATGAGCTTTTACCCTTCTGTTCCACACGAGATTTCTATTCTCGTTGAGCTCATCTTAGGACACCTGCGTTATCTTTTAACAAATGTGCCGCCCCTACCAAACTCCCCACCTGACAATGTCTTTCACCCAGATCGACCCTTTGTGCAAGCCTTGGGTCCAAAAAGAGGGGCAATGCCCCACCTCCGATTCACGGAATAAGTAAAATAATGTTAAAAGTAGGGGTATTTCACTTTTTCCTTTCGGCTCCCACTTATCCCACACCTCTCAAGTCAATTCACAAAGTCGGACTAGAGTCAAGCTCAACAGGGTCTTCTTTCCCCGCTGATTCTGCCAAGCCCGTTCCCTTGGCTGTGGTTTCGCTGGATAGTAGACAGGGATAGTGGGAATCTCATTAATCCCTTCATGTGCGTGACTAATTAGATGACGAGGCATTTGGTTACCTTAAGTGAGTCATAGTTATACCCTCTGTTTACCCATGCTAGGTTGAATTGTTTTAACTAAACAGTCGGATTCCTCTTATCCACCCCAATTCTGAGCTGGCTGTTCGATAGCCGGGCAAGGCCCCCGAGGGAGCCGTTCTGAGTCTGTCCCCCGGCTGGCACATGGTGACACGCTCTCGCCGCGGGAGTATCTCGAGCAATCTACCTACAGTCGGCGGGTTCAAGACTGGGTCCCCCGTGCCCAGCCCTCAAAGCCAATCATTTTCCCGAAGTTACTGATCCATTTTGCTGACTTCCCTTGCCTATATTGTTCCATCGACCAAAGGATGTTCACCTTGGAGACCTGATGCGGTTATGAGTACAACCGGGCATGGACGGCACTCGGTCCTTCGAATTTTCAAGGGCTGCCGGGGGTGCACCAGACACCGCGCAACGAGCAGTGCTCTTCCAACCGCTGGACCCTGTCTCCGGCCGAGCCGTTTCCCAGGTAGGCAAGTTGTTAAACAGAATAGATAACTCTTCCCGAGGCCCCCGCCGACGTCTCTAGACTCCCTAAAGTGGCCATCAACAGCTACATCCCGGTTCAAGAATTTTAACACGATTCCCTTTTGGTGCATGCACGGAACGTGCTATTTGTCAGGCTTCCCCGACCCTTAGGATCGACTAACCTATGTGCAAGTGTCGTTCACATGGAACCTTTTCCCTCTTCGGCCTTCAAAGTTCTTATTTGAATATTTGCTACTACCACCAAGATTTGCACCGACGGCCTCTCCTCCTAGGCTCGTACCCTGGGTTTTGCGGCGACTGCCACTCCTTCCTACTCATCAAGGCCTGGCACTTGCCCCGACAGCTGGGTATAGGTCGCGCACTTAAGCACCATCCGTTTTGGGGGCTAGTTGATTCGGCAGGCAAGTTGTTACACACTCCTTAGCGGATTTCAACTTCCATGACCACTGTCCTGCTGTCTTATTCGACCAACACCTTTTGTGGGATCTAGGTTAGGGCGCAGATGGGCACCGTAACCCAGCTTCCAGTTCATCTCGCATCGCCAGTTCTGCTTACCAAAAATGGCCCACTTGGAGCTCTTGATTCCGTGGCACTGCTCAACGAAGCAGCCACGCCATCTTACCTACTTAAAGTTTGAGAATAAGGCGAGGGCGTTGCGCCCCCGATGCTTCTAATCATTGGCTTTATCCGATAGAACTCGCATGCGAGCTCTAGCTATCCTGAGGGAAACTTCGGAGGGAACCATCTACTAGATGGTTCGATTAGTCTTTCGCCCCTATACCTAAGTCAGACGAACGATTTGTTCATTAGTATCGCTGCGGGCCTCCACCAGAGTTTCGCCCCGGTCAAGCATAGTTCCCCATCTTTCGGGTCTCGACAGGTATGCTCGTACTCGAACCATTCTCAGAAGATCAAGGTCGGTCAGCAGTGCACCTTCCGGGAGGGATCCTGCCAATCAGCTTACTTGCGCCTTGTTGGTTTACGTACCCGTTGACTTGCACATATGTCAGACTCTTTGGTCTGGGTTTTAAGACGGGTTGAATGGGGAACCCGCATGCCAGCACCGAA
>CM075779.1:22984847-23022347 GCA_037974665.1 Ehretia macrophylla
GGGTGGCACGACTCCAACGCATGGCTATGCAATGCAATACCTCAGCGTGATTCACTCGGTAGGCATTCATTCCCACAATATAGCCCACGATATAGCCCATGATATAGCCCATAATGTGCCACGAAGTGCCCACAACGTCTCCCCGCATAGACCTCGACCAGGGGGCTTGACACCACATACCCCCCTATAGTACATTTAGATGCAAAAACCTAACTGACAGCAGTAGCATACATTTTGCCAGAGATTCATAATTGGTGTTTTACACTATAAAAGGCTCCATATGGCATGATCTTCGTACCCAACTTGCTTCTTTTTGATAGCATATGATATCCAATTGCTTCAAAATTATTTTTTTTGAAAAAATATTTTTTAATATTTAATAATTGCGAAAAATATGAAAAAATCAGAAAAAATAGTAGAAAATTCAGAAAATTTTATATTAATTCATACATTAATTTGTTAAATGATATTCAAACAAATTTTTTTTGAAAAATTAATTTTTAATATTTAAAAATTACGAAAAATAGGGAAAAAAATACTGGAAAATTTAGGAAAATTTATATTAATTCGTAAATTAATTTGTTTACATGATATTTGGCATTAAAATTTGTTTTGGAAGGATTGGGAACCTGATTAATCTAATTCGCCTCACAAATGTGACGAACTGTTATTCGGACAAGGGAAAAGGTTAAGACCACTTCATAAATTCGAAAACCACTTGTAAAAGAACATCAATGTCAATATTTGTGTCATAATACATTCTGCATGCCCAATACCCACAAATGCTTAACATTGCTTGTTATACCCAATGTCCCCTAGTAGTGCCAAAGCAGTCCCCCAACATCCCTCATTGTCCCCCAAGCGTACCCCTATAGTGCCCCAGCCGTGCCCCAACAGTGCCCCAACACGCACCTTAAGCGCCCCACGCACTCCACTTGAGCGCACCATCGTGCGGTATGCGCGCACCATGTGCGCAACCTCGTGTGGCACAGGCGCCCCATGCGCGCACCTTCGTGTCACATGCGGGCCACATCCGCGCACGATGTGCACACCATCGTACGACATGGGTGCCGTATACGCGTACCTTCGTGCCGTATGCAGTCTACATGCGCACACTATCTTGGGCCATACGCACCCAATGCGCACACCATCGTGCAGCATGGGCGCCCCATGCGCGTATCTTCGTAAGACATATGGGCCACATGCGCTAACCAACTTGCAGGCATGCGCGCTCGATGCGTGCACGATGGGTGCCACATGCGCGCACCTTCATGCGGCATGCGGGCCACATGCACGGACCATTGTGCAGCATGCGTGCCCTATGCTCGCATTATCGTGGGGCATGGGCGCCCCATGCGCACACCATCGTGTGGCATGGGTGCCCCATATACGAACCTTCATGCCGTATGCGGGCCATATACTCGTACTATCGTGCGGCATACGCGCCCAATGCGCCCACTATCGTGCGACATGGGCATCCCATGAATGTACCTTCATGCTGCATGCGCGCACCATCGTGGGCAATACGCGCCACCATGCGCACACCTTCGTGCGGCATGGGAACCCCATGCGCGTACCATCGTACGACATGGGCACGCCATGCGTGCACTTTCGTGCGGCATGCGCGCACCTTTGTACTGCATGTGCGCACTATCATGTGGCATGGGCGCCCTATGCATGCACCTTCGTGAGGCATGTGGGCAACATACGCGCATCATCGTGCGGTATGCGCGCCCTATGCGCGCACATGCCGCCCCACGCATGCACTTTCGTGCTGCATGCAGGCCACATGTGTGTACCATTGTGCTACATGGGCACCCCATGCGCTCACCATCGTGCGGCATGGGCGCCCCATGCCCGCACCTTCGTGCAACATGTGGGCCATATGGGCGCAATATCGTACGGTATGCACGTACCATTGTGCAGCATGGGCGCCCTATGCGCGTACCTTCGTGCGGCGTGAGTGCCTTATGCTTGCACTTTCATGTGACATGCGCCCACCATCGTGCGGTATCATCACCCAAGTGCTTGCCCCATCGTGCCTAATGTGCGACCCCATTGAGCGACAACCTTGCCAAGCCGTGCCCCAACTGCGTGCCAAGCTATAGCTCATCCAAGGCCAAGTGTGTAATACCCGAGCCCGGAATGTGAAAATTCTTTGTTTATTATTTTGAAAATTATACTTAAATTATTTGTGAATTAATTGTTACTTTCTCGCCGTCGCAACGTGCATTGCATTTAAGGAGCGATAGCTAGATAACGATTTCTAGTCCTCAGTAAATAGTGAAACTAGTATTTAGATGACTTAAATTTTATATTTTAAATGTTGCTAGCTTTAATTGATCTTACCTTAGCTAAAATGGCTTTAAAACGCACAAAATAGGGCCCTTTGACCAAGTCTTAAGTAGTTTGACCTTGGACCTTTGACCCTTTGACCATTTAACTCTTAAATAAGCAATTAACTAAGCAAAATAAAAAAAAAACAGCAGCAAAATAGCAGCTCTGGCCGTGAGTTTCCAAGAAGAAAAAAAAACCTTTCAACTTCCAATCGATCAATCTTCGTGAGAGCTCGTGCGGGGTGATTTCTGAGGCAACTAGCATTGTTTTCCTAGCGACTAGGAGTACCTGAGGTGAGGGAAGCATGTTATTTGCGCATTTAAACGTTATGTATGTTAACTTTGTCAATTTTGAGATTTATCCGTAGATCGTTATTTAAAGCGATTTGATACTTCTATAATGTTCCTTGGCATTTGTAGAACATGTATTTATAGCTTTGTAACATTTTCTGCGGTTAAATGTTGTGATTGCAAATTAAATTGTTAATTGAATAGTATTTTATGAATAGTAAAACCTTGAAACGTTGAAGTTGC
Source organism: Ehretia macrophylla (assembly GCA_037974665.1). NCBI lineage: Eukaryota > Viridiplantae > Streptophyta > Magnoliopsida > Boraginales > Ehretiaceae > Ehretia > Ehretia macrophylla. The sequence continues at coordinate 22,987,718 of CM075779.1, forward strand.
GCTGTTATGTTTTCCGTTGATGTAGAAATGTGCTAGGTACGCTAGAATGCTAAAATGTGTGGTTTGTTTGGGTTGCATAGTGGAAAAAATGAGAATTATGCCTTTGAGAAAGTCGGGGTCGTTTAGGTCGACTTTAGCATTTTCTCATTTTGCGTGTTGGCATTGCTTCGGGAAGCCATGGAAGCACTTTTGGTGTGATTATGGCGTTGGTTGGGTGTTTGGTTGTTATAGTTGTAGTTCGAACGAGAAAGGGGGAAATCGGGGCTTTGCGCGAGTTCTAGGGTAAAGTAAGGTTTCGGGGTCTTTAGACGTGCCTTATGGTGACCTAGGAGGGTTGGCGAAGTCGGTTTCCAGAACTCGTGGCTCGTTTGGAAATGGTAGCGTTTTGATAGTTGGGGCCGATTTGTGTTTTTGTGTGTTTTCTTGTCTTTATGCCTATAGAATGCTTAGAATTACTTGAAATACTTGTTTGAGTTGTTTTGGATTGAATTGCTTATCAATTGCTGCTATTGCGTGCAAGAGTAACCTACTTTGTTATTCTCCCACGTGTGGCTTTATCGCTTGTTTGTCGCCTTGTATCGAGTCTTGCATTGCATAGTGTCTCACGCGTGAGTGATGGGCCTCTCTGGGTAGCCTTGGGTTACCAGTGTTGGTTGCTCTAGCTCCGCTGCTATTCCCTTTCTCGCTTGGGTTGCCTCCCAGGGAGATTTGGGTCGTAGGTTGATGGATACTTCCGGGGTATTCCAAACTGGTGTTATAAGGTGGTTTGGGCCGGCGCGTCGTCATCGAATTCGTGTTTGAAAGTTGCTCGTGAAAAGAGTATCGTATCCTTTGAATGAGTGTTTGCAGCTTTAAATACTTGCCTTGCTTTATTGTTGGCTTTGGTTGTAACTTTATATGATTTGTATGTATTGCTTGGCTAATTGCATTGCATACTCCTCTCATCTCCGTCCTTGAGACCAATTGCCCTCGCTGAGTAATAGTTTTTGCTCATTCCTTTATATACTATGTTTTTACAGGAGTAGTTGAAGCAGACCCTCTCGAGGTAATAGAGGAGGAAGAGCAGGTGGAGGTATTTCCGTGATAGCACTTCTCTGCTTTGCTAGTCGTTGGTTACCAGTTTTTGTGCGAACCTTGCTTGTTTTGTATATTGCGTGGAGGTCGCTTAATTTTGAGGCTTGTAGCCTTGTATATATTTTCTAGTTTGAGGCCTCTATGGTCTTATGTTGTATAAGTTGAAAGAATGTAAAGTTGTAACTTACACTCTTGTGACTAGTAAGAAAATGCATGCTATTGTAATTGATTAGTGGCATAAATACTTGTGTAGTATGCATATCATTTTTGGCTTGGAAAGTTGGATAAGAAGAAATGTATGTTTTGAAGAAAGTTGGCTTGTTTTGATTATTATATGGCTTTCGCAAGTGTTATATGGATTTTAGGGTTTTCGGATCGTCCGCTGTATAAAGAAGACTCCGTCCGTGTGTCGGGTCCGGGCTTGGCCTTTTGCGGGGTCCGGTCGGGGCGTGACATCTTTAGGTGGTATAAGAGCATGATAGTCTTGCATGAGACGGGATATGATTCTCGGTCTGTGGGGTAAAGGTCTAAAATGCTAAAGTGTTTATGTATGATTGCTAAGTGAAAAAAAAATGTTATAACATGACTTTGTGAACTTGGAATGTTTGTGTGTTTAAGTGGAATAGTTTGGCAAGTTAAACTTGTCTTATGTGAATTGTGTGATAGAATATTGGATTGTTATTGACTTGAGTGTTATCTAATCTTATGTGCTATATTTCTGTCTATAAACTGCTTTTAAATGTTGCCAGCTATTGTGAGTTGCTACTATGCCGCCACGTCGTGGTACTCAAGGTATAGGATCAGATGAAGAGGCAGCAGAACAGGGTCAACAGCTGTTGCCTGAGCAGTTTATGGCTACCATGACTACTGCAGTAGACCGGATCACACAGGTACTACATGAGCAGAGGCAGGACCGGAATAATCCCTAGGGTAATCAAGCTAATCCTGGTGGACAGGGGTACAGAGTTGAGAATAATCAGTTAGAGAAATTTCTGAGGCACGAGCCGGGAAAGTTCTTCGGAGAGCCGGATGATGAGGTGGCCGAGAGATGGATTAATCGAGTTGAGAAGATTTTCACCGCTTTGAGGTACACTGATAAGGCAAGAATAGATTATGCATCATTTTTATTTGAGGGTGATGCAGAGCAGTGGTGGAATACTGTCAGATTGAGGTGGGATTGTGAGGATGTACCACATTTGTGGGATGATTTTGTAAGTGAGTTTCAGGATAAGTATATTCCCGAGATGGCTATGGAAAGGCGGGAGGATGAGTTTGTGGCCCTGAAGCAGGGAAATATGACTGTTGCATAGTATGAGGCTAGGTTTTTTAGCCTGTCGAGGTATATGCCCGAGTTGGTACGGCCGGCTAGGAGGATGATACATAGGTTTGTCCGTGGGCTGAGAATGGACATTCAGTTACATTTGACTGGGCAGACCTACACTACTTTTCCCGAGGCATTTCAGGCAGCCTCGAAGTTTGAGAAACAGAAGGCTGAGATGTTAGCTGAGTGCAGTCAGCCGAGTAAGAAGCAGTATTTGGGCCAGAGCAGCCAGAGTCAGCCGAGGCAGTATCAGGCTTCTGCACAGGTTCCTTAGCAGCGTCCGTATCAGCCACAGCAGCAGATTTAGGCTAGGCCAGCTGTGACTAGACCCCAGCAGGGAGGTACAGTTCCTACCCCTGCCAGAGCCCCAGCACCTACAGGAAACACTGCGGTTAGGTAAAATCAGCAGTGTAATTATTGTAATCGATCAGGGCATATTGAGGCTAACTGCTGGAGGAAGAGTGGAAAATGCACGGGTTGTGGCAGTGATGACCATATGGTGAGGGATTGTCCTAAATATAATAATGTTCAGGGCCATGGTGGAGGCCAAGGTGTTCAGAATAGGGCTGCAAGTGCACGTCTAGCACAGAGAGTTCAGGCTAGGGTCTTTGCACTGGATGCAGAGGAGCTACCCGATACTACAGCTATAGTGGAAGGTACCTTTCTTCTCAATACTCAGGCAGTTAAAGTTTTGATTGATCCCGGAGCTACACATTCGTTTATAACTCCTGCATGTGCACGATCTGTGAATGTTTGCATTGATAAATTGCCTCATGAAGTTGAAGTTAGTACTCCTTTGGGTGCAAAATTTGTTACTGAGTCTATTTACAAATCTTGTGATATATGTATTGAGAACCGTAAATTTCCTGCTGATTTAATTATATTGCCATTCCGTGACTTTGAAATCATTTTGGGAATGGACTGGTTGGGAAAGTATTACGCTCAGTTGGATTCTAGAACAAAGGTCGTTTATCTTAAGGTTCCTGACCTACCGGTACTAGAGATTGTTGGGAACTGTAGGGCTGCCCGCATTCCACTTTTATCAGCAATCAAGACTTCTAAGTTGTTGAATAGGGGTTGTGAAGCTTACTTAGCCTATTTGATCAATCAGCCTGTTGATAAGTTGAGTTTGAATGAGGTTCCGATTGTTAGAGACTTCTCTTGTGTATTTCCCAAGGAATTACCGGGTTTACCACCGGATAGGGAGATTGAGTTCGTGATTGATCTTGTGCCAGGCACTGCGCCAATTTCTAGGAGTCCTTATAGAATGGCATCGGCTGAACTTCAGGAGTTAAAAATTCAGCTTCAGAACTTACTTGAGAAAAGGGTTTATACAACCTAGTTCTTCGCCGTGGGGTGCACCTGTGTTGTTTGTGAGAAAGAAAGACGGCACACTACGGTTATGCATTGATTACAGGGGACTTAATCAAGTCACGATTAAGAATAAATACCCCTTGCCGTTGATTGAAGAATTGTTTGACCAGTTGTAGGGTGTGAGTGTTTACTCCAAATTTGACTTGAGGCAGGGTTACTATCAACTTAGAATTCGGAGTGACGATATACCAAAGACGGCATTCAGGACTAGATATGGCCACTATGAGTTTGTTGTGTTGCCGTTTGGATTGACGAATGCACCAGCCGCATTCATGGACTTGATGCAGAGGGTCTTTCGACCTTACCTTGATTAGTTTGTCGTGATCTTTATTGACGACATTTTAGTGTATTCGAAGAACGAGGCTGAACATGAGCAACACTTGAGGATTGTGCTTCAGACTTTGCAGGAAAACAAGCTTTTTGCTAAATTCAGCAAGTGTGAGTTCTGGTTGAATCAGATATCTTTTCTAGGCCATATCATTTCAGATCGAGGAATTTCAATGGACCCAGCTAAGATTGAAGTTGTTTCATCTTGGACGAGACTTAAGACGGTGTCAGAGATTCGGAGTTTTCTTGGGTTGGCAGGTTACTACCGGAGATTTGTTAAAGACTTTTCTAAAATTTCTGGACCTTTGAGCCAGTTGACTCGGAAGAAAGTTGCTTACAACTGGGATGCCAAATGTGAATCCAGTTTCCAAGAATTGAAGAAGAGACTAACTACAGCTCCTATACTAGCTTTACCTGAGGGAACAGAGAACTTTGTTGTCTACAGTGATGCATCTAAGGAAGGTTTGGGCTGTGTTTTAATGCAGAATGGTAAGGTGATTGCCTATGCTTCTAGGAAATTGAAACCTTATGAAGTCAATTACCCTACACATGATCTTGAGTTAGCTGCAGTTATGTTTGCTTTGAAGAAGTGGCGTCACTACTTGTGGGGTTGCAGATTTGAAATATTTACTGACCACAAGAGTCTCAAGTATTTGCTTTCACAAAAGGATCTGAATATGAGGCAGCGGAGATGGCTAGAGTTATTGGGTGGTTACAACTGTTCTATTAACTATGTGCCAGGTAAGGCAAATGTTGTTGCTGATGCTTTGAGCCGAAAGGCTACTGTTGCAAGCTTGATTATCAAGGACTGGGAGACTTTGGAAGAAATTTGTTCATGAAAACCAGAAGCTACTGAGGTAGGGATTCGATTTGCTAGTTTGCAGATTCAGTTAGGGTTGCTAGCACAGATCAGAGAGGCTCAGAAGACTGATCCTCACATCTTGAAAATCCAAGAAAAAGCTAAAGGGGGAGAGTCGGAGTTTAAATTACATGCAGATGGCATCTTCAGATTCAGGGATAGAGTATGTGTTCCTGATGATCTGACTTTAAAGAATGAGATCCTATCCGAGGCACATAATTCGAGGTATACGATTCACCCGGGCAGTACAAAAATGTATAGAGATTTGAAGCAACACTTCTGGTGGAACAATATGAAGAAGGAGATTGCTGGGTATGTATCCAGATGTTTGACTTGTCAGAGGGTTAAAGTTGAGCATCAGAGGCCAGCCGGACTTCTACAGCCGTTGTCGATTCCGCAATGGAAGTGGGTACATATAACTATGGACCTTGTGACCGATCTTCCTAGATCTCCGAGAGGATATGATTCTGTTTGGGTTGTTATGGACCGCTTGACTAAAGTTACACATTTTATTCCCGTGAACAAACAGGATAGCCTTGATAAGTTAGTTGAGCTTTATGTTGCTAATATCGTGAGATTGCATGGTGTGCCACAGAGTATAGTGTCAGATAGGGATCCCAGATTCAGATCTCGTTTTTGGCAGAAGTTGCAAGAGGCCATGGGAACTAAGTTGAGCTTCAGTACTGCATATCAGCTGCAAACTGATGGCCAGTCTGAGAGAACCATCAGGATCTTGGAAGACATGCTTCGAGCATGTGTGCTAGACTTTGGGAAGAATTGGGAGAAGTTTTTGCCTTTAGCGGAGTTCGCCTACAACAATAGTTATCAATCTACTATAGGTATGGCTCCCTACGAGGCGTTGTATGGTCGTAAATGCAGATCCCCGTTATATTGGGAAGAGGTTGGAGAGATGAGAACAGTTGATCCGACTGTGTTACCTGAGATGATTAAGATGGTAGATAATATAATACCCGAGCCCGGAATGTGAATTTTCTTTGTTTATTATTTTGAAAATTTTATTTCCTTAAATTCTTTGTGAATTAATTGTTACTTTCTCGCCGACGCAACGTGCATTGCATTTAAGGAGCGATAGCTAGAGAACGATTTCCAGTCCTCAGCAAGTAGTGAAACTAGTATTTAGATGACTTAAATTTTATATTTTAAATGTTGCTAGCTTTAATTGATCTTACCTTACCAAAAACGGCTTTAAAACGCGCGAAATAGGGCCCTTTGACCAAGTCTTAAGTTGTTTGACCTTAGCCCTTTGACCCTTTGACCTTTTGACCCTTAATTAAGCAATTAACTAAGCAAAATAAGAAGAAAAACAGCAGCAAAATAAGCAGCAGGCCGTGAGCTCCCTTAGAGAAAAAAAAAAAACCTTTCACCTACCAAACGATCAATCTTCGCGTGTGCTCGTGCGGGGTGATTTCCGAGGCAACCAACGTTGTTTTCCTAGCGACTAGGATTACCTAAGGTGAGGGAAGCATGTTATTTGCGCATTTATACGTTGTGTTAGTTAACTTTGTCAATTTTTAGATTTATTCGTAGATCGTTATTTAAAGCGATTTGATGCTTCTAGAATGTTCCTTAGCATTTGTAGAACATGTATTTGTGGCTTTGTAACATTTTCTGCGGTTAAATGTTGTGATTGCAACTTGAATTGTGGAATGAATAGTGTTTTGTGAATACTAAAACCTTGAAACGTTGAAGTTGCGCTGTTATGCTTTCTGTTGATGTAGAAACGTGCTAGGTATGATAGAATACTAAAATGTGTGGTTTGTTTGGGTTGCGTAGTGGAAAAAACGAGAATTAAACCTTTGGGAAAGTCGGGGTCGTTTAGGTCGACTTTTGCATTTTCTCGTTTTGCGTGTTGGCATTGCTTCGGGAGGCCATGGAAGCACTTTTGGTGCGATTATGGCGTTGGTTGGGTGTTTGGTTGTTGCAGTTGTAGTTCAAACGAGAAAGGGGGAAATCGGGGCTTTGCTCGAGTTCTAGGGTAAAATAAGATTTTGGGGTCTTTAGACGTGCCTTATGGTGACCTAGGAGGGTTGGCGAAGTCGGTTTCCAGAACTCTTGGCTCGTTTGGAAATGGTAGCATTTTGATAGTTGGGGCCGATTTGTGTTTTTGTGTGTTTACTTGTCTTTATGCTTATAGAATGCTTAGAACTAATTGAATTACTTGTTTGAGTTGTTTTGGATTGAATTGCTTATCAAATTGCTGCGATTGCGTGCGAGAGTAACCTACTTTGTTATTCTTTCACGTGTGGCTTTATCGCTTGTTTATCGCCTTGTATCGAGTCTTGCATTGCATAGTGTCTCGCGCATGAGTGATGGGCCTTTCTGGGTAGCCTTGGGTTGCCAGTGTTGGTTGCTCTAGCTCCGCTGCTATTCCCTTTCTCGCTTGGGTTGCCTCCCAGGGAGATTTGGGTCGTAGGATTGATGGATACTTCCGGGGTGTTCCAAACTGGTGTTATAAGGTGGTTTTGGGCCGGCTCGTCGTCATCGAATTCGTGTTTGAAAGTTGTTCGTGAAAAGCGTATCGTATCCTTTGAATGAGTGTTTGCAGCTTTAAATACTTGCCTTGCTTAATTGATAGCTTTGGTTGTATCTTTATATGATTTGTATGTATTGCTTGGCTAATTGCATTGCATACTCATCTCATCTCCGTCCTTGAGACCAATTGCCCTCGCTGAGCAATAGTTTTTGCTCATTCCTCTCTATACTATGTTTTTACAAGAGTAGTTGAGGCAGACCCTCTCGAGGTAATTGAGGAGGAGGAGCAGGTGGAGGTATTTCCGTGATAGCACTTACCTGCTTTGCTGGTGGTTGGTTACCAGTTTTGTGCAAACCTTGTTGTTATGTATATTGCGTGAAGGACGCTTAATTTTGAGGCTTGTAGCCTTGTATGTATTTTCCTATTTTGAGACCTTTAATGGTCTTATGTTGTAATGGATTAAAGTTGTAATGTTGTAACTTGTACCCTGATGACTAGTGAAGAAATGCATGCTAATGGCTAATGGTTTAGTGGCATAAGTACTTGTGTAGTATGCATGGCATTTTTGGTTTGGAAAGTTGGATAATAAGAAATGTATGTTTTATAGAAAGTTGACTTGTTTTGATTATTTTATAGCTTTTGCAAGTATTATATTGTTTTTAGGGTTTTCGGATCGTCCGCGGTACAGAGGAGACTCCGTCCGTGTGTCGGGTCCGGGCTTGGCCTTTTGCGGGGTTGGGTCGGGGCGTGACATCTTTAGGTGGTATCAGAGCATGATAGTCTTGCATGAGCCGGGATATGATTCTCGGTCTGTGGGGTAGAGGTCTAAAATGCTAAAGTGTTTATGAATGATTGCTAAGTGAAAAGAAAATGTTCTAGCATGACTTTGTGAACTTGGAATGTTTATGTGTTTAAGTGAAATAGTTTGGCAAGTTGAACTTGTCTTATGTGAATTGTGTGATAGAATGTTGGATTGTTATTGATTTGAGTGTTATCTAATCTTATGTGCCATAATTCTGTCTATAAACTGCTTTTAAATGTTGCCAGCTATTGTGAGTTGCTACTATGCCGCCACGTCGTGGTACTCAAGGTATAGGATCAGATGAAGAGGCAGCAGAACAGGGTCAGCAGCCGTTGCCTGAGCAGTTTATGGCTACCATGACTACTGCAGTAGACCGGATCACACAGGTACTACACGAGCAGAGGCAGGACCGTATTAATCCCTAGGGTAATCAAGCTAATCTTGGTGGACAGGGGTACAGAGTTGAGAATAACCAGCTTGAGAAATTTTTGAGGCACGTGCCGGGAAAGTTCTTTGGGGAGCCGGATGATGAGGCGGCCGAGAGATGGATTAATCGACTTGAGAAAATTTTCACTGCTTTGAGGTATACCGATGAGGCAAGAATAGATTATGCATCATTTTTATTTGAGGGTGATGCAGAGCAGTGGTGGAATACTGTTAGACTGAGGTGGGATTGTGAGGATGTTCCACACTTATGGGATGATTTTGTAAGTGAGTTCCGGGACAAATATATTCCCGAGATGGCTATGGAGAGACGGGAAGATGAGTTTGTGGCCCTGAAGCAGGGAAATATGACTGTTGCACAATATGAGGCTAGGTTTGTTAGCCTGTCGAGGTATATGCCCGAGTTGGTACGGCCAGCTAGGAGGATGATACATAGGTTTGTCCGTGGGCTGAGAATGGACATACAGTTGCATTTGACTGGGCAGACCTACACTACTTTTCCCGAGGCATTTCAGGCAGCCTCGAAGTTTGAGAAACGGAAGGCTGAGATGTTAGCCGAGAGCAGTCAGCCGAGTAAGAAGCAGTTTTTGGGCCAGAGCAGCCAGAGTCAGCCGAGGCAGTTTCAGGCTTCTGCACAGGGTCCTCAGCAACGTCCGTATCAGCCACAGCAGCAGATTCAAGCTAGGCCAGCTGTGACTAGACCTCAACAGGGAGCTACAGTTCCTACCCCTGCCAGAGCCCCAGCACCTACAGGAAACACTACGGTTAGGTAAAATCAGCAGTGTGATTATTGTAATCGACCAGGGCATATTGAGGCTAACTGCTGGAGGAAGAGTGGAAAATGTACGGGTTGTGGCGGTGATGATCACAGGGTGAGGGATTGCCCTAAATATAATAATGTTCAGGGCCGTGGTGGAGGCCGAGGTGTTCAGAATAGGGCTGTAGGTGCACGACCAGCACAGAGAGTTCAGGCTAGGGTCTTTGCACTGGATGCAGAGGAGCTGCCCGATAATACAGCTATATGGAAGGTACCTTTCTTCTCAATACTAGGCCAGTTAAAGTTTTGATTGATCCTGGAGCTACACATTCGTTTATAACTCCTGCATGTGCACGATCTGTGAATGTTTGCATTGATAATTTGCCTCATGAAGTTGAAGTTAGCACTCCTTTGGGTGCAAAATTTGTTGCTGAGTCTATTTGCAAATCTTGTGATATATGTATAGAGAACCGTAAATTTCCTGCTGATTTAATTATATTACCATTCCGTGACTTTGAAATCATTTTGGGAATGGACTGGTTGGGAAAGTATTATGCTCAGTTGGATTGTAGAACAAAGATCGTTTATCTTAAGGTTCCTGACCTACCGATACTAGAGATTATTGGGAACTGCAGGGCTGCACGCATTCCACTTTTATCAGCGATCAAGACTTCTAAGTTGTTGAATAGGGGTTGTGAAGCTTACTTAGCTTATTTAATCAATCAGCCTACTGATAAGTTGAGTCTGAATGAGGTTCCGATTGTTAGAGACTTCCCTGGTGTATTTCCAGAGGAATTACCCGGTTTACCACCAGATAGGGAGATTGAGTTCGTGATTGATCTTGTGCCAGGCACTGCGCCTATTTCTAGGAGTCCTTACAGGATGGCATCGGCTGAACTTCAGGAGTTAAAAATTCAGCTTCAGAACTTACTTGAGAAAGGGTTTATACAACCTAGTTCTTCGCCGTGGGGCGCACCTGTGTTGTTTGTGAGAAAGAAAGATGGCACCCTTCGGTTATGCATTGATTACAGGGGACTTAATCAAGTCATGGTTAAGAACAAATACCCCTTGCCGTTGATTGAAGAATTGTTTGACCAGTTGCAGGGTGCGAGTGTTTACTCCAAATTTGACTTGAGGCAGGGTTACTATCAACTTAGGATTCGGAGTAACGATATACCAAAGACGGCATTCAGGACTAGATATGGTCACTATGAATTTGTTGTTTTGCTGTTTGGATTGATGAATGCACCAGCCACATTCATGGACTTGATGTAGAGGGTTTTTCGGCCTTACCTTGATCAGTTTGTCGTGATCTTCATTGACAACATTTTAGTGTATTCGAAGAACGAGGCTGAACATGAGCAACACTTGAGGATTGTGCTTCAGACTTTGCAGGAAAACAAGCTTTTTGCTAAATTCAGGAAGTGTGAGTTCTAGTTGAATCATATATCTTTTTTAGGCCATATCATTTCAGATTGAGGAATTTCAGTGGATCCAGCTAAGATTGAAGTTGTTTTAGCTTGGAAGAGACCTGAGACGGTGCCAGAGATTCGGAGTTTTCTTGGATTGGCAGGTTACTATCGGAGATTTGTTAAAGACTTTTCTAAAATTTCGGGACCTTTGAGCCAGTTGACTCGGAAGAAAGTTGCTTACAACTGGGATGCTAAATGTGAATCCAGTTTCCAAGAATTGAAGAAGAGATTAACTACAGCTCCTATACTAGTTTTACCTGAGGGAACAGAGAACTTCGGTGTCTACAGTGATGCATCTAAAGAAGGTTTGGGCTGTGTTTTAATGCAGAATGGTAAGGTGATTGCGTATGCTTCTAGGAAATTGAAACCTTATGAAGTCAATTACCCTACACATGATCTTGAGTTAGCTGCAGTTGTGTTTGCATTGAAGAAGTGGCGTCATTTCTTGTGTGGTTGGAGGTTTGGAATATTTACTGACCACAAGAGTCTCAAGTATTTGTTTTCACAGAAGGATCTAAATATGAGGCAGCGGAGATGGCTAGAGCTATTGGGTGGTTATAACTGTTCTATTAACTATGTGCCAGGTAAGGCAAATGTTGTTGCTGATGCTTTGAGCCGAAAGGCTACTGTTGCAAGCTTGATTATCAAGGACTGGGAGACTTTGGAAGAAATTTGTTCATGGAAACCAGAAGCTACTGAGGTAGGGATTCGGTTTGCTAGTTTACAGATTCAGTCAGGGTTGCTAGCACAGATCAGAGAGGCTCAGAAGACTGATCCTCACATCTTGAAGATCCAAGAGAAAGCTAAAGGGGGAGAGTCGGAGTTTAAATTACATGCATATGGCATTTTCAGATTCAGGGATAGAGTATGTGTTCCTGATGATCCGACTTTGAAGAATGAGATCCTGTCCGAGGCACATAATTCGAGGTATACGATTCACCCGGGCAGTACTAAGATGTATAGAGATTTGAAGCAACACTTCTGGTGGAACAATATGAAGAGGGAGATTGCTGGGTATGTATCCAGATGTTTGACTTGTCAGAGGGTTAAAGTTGAGCATCAGAGGCCAGCCTGACTTCTACAGCCGTTGTCGATTCCGCATTGGAAGTGGGTACATATTACAATGAACCTTGTGACCGATCTTCCTAGATCTCCGAGAGGATGTGATTCTGTTTGGGTTGTTGTGGACCGCTTGACTAAAGTTATACATTTTATTTTCGTGAACAAACAAGATAGCCTTGATAAGCTAGTTGAGCTTTATGTTGCTAACATTGTGAGATTGCATGGTGTACCACATAGTATAGTGTCAGATAGGGATCCCAGATTCAGATCTCGTTTTTGGCAGAAGTTACAAGAGGCCATGGGAACTAAGTTGAGCTTCAGTACTGCATATCACCCACAAACTGATGGCCAGTCTGAGAGAACTATCAGGATCTTGGAAGACATGCTTCGAGCATGTGTGCTTGACTTTGGGAAGAATTGGGAGAAATTTTTGCCTTTAGCGGAGTTCGCCTACAACAATAGTTATCAATCTACTATAGGTATGGCTCCCTACGAGGCGTTGTATGGTCGTAAATGCAGATCCCCATTATATTGGGAAGAGGTTGAAGAGATGAGAACAGTTGATCCGATTGTGTTACCTGAGATGATTAAGATGGTAGATAATGTTCACCTTATTCGCCACCGTATGCTTACAGCTCAGAGTCGTCAAAAGAGTTATACGGATAAGCACCGTCGGGATCTTAAGTTTGATTTGGGAGATTGGGTGTTTCTTAAGATTTCTCCACGGAATGGATTGATTCGGCACGGTAAGAGTGGGAAGCTTAGTCCCAGGTATGTGGGTCCGTATGAGATCACCGAAAAGGTAGGTCCTTTGGCTTATCGATTAGCTTTGCCTCCGAGCTTGTCGAGATTGCACGATGTGTTCCACGTGTCTTTGTTGAAGAAGTACCATCCAGACCCTTCGCATGTACTTGAACCAAAGCCTTTGCAGATTGAAGAAAAGTTGTACTACGAAGAGAAACCGATTAGAATTGTGGGTCGGAAGATTCAGTAGCTTCGCAGAAAGAGTATTCCGTTAGTAAAGGTTCTGTGGAATCATCATGGGTTTGAGGAAGCGACTTGGGAAAGAGAGGACCAAGTTCGGGATCAGTATCCGGAGTTGTTTGTTGACCAGGTAAGAATTGCGTGGGCGCAATTGTTTTAAGGGGGAGAGGGTGTAATACCCAAGCCCGGAATGTGAATTTTCTTTGTTTATTATTTTGAAAATTTTATTTCCTTAAATTCTTTGTGAATTAACTGTTAATTTCTCGCCGACGCAACGTGCATTGCATTTAAGGAGCGATAGCTAGAGAACGATTTCCAGTCCTCAGCAAATAGTGAAACTAGTATTTAGATGACTTAAATTTTATATTTTAAATGTTGCTAGCTTTAATTGATCTTACCTTACCAAAAACGGCTTTAAAACGCGCGAAATAGGGCCCTTTGACCAAGTCTTAAGTTGTTTGACCTTAGCCCTTTGACCCTTTGACCTTTTGACCCTTAATTAAGCAATTAACTAAGCAAAATAAGAAGAAAAACAGCAGCAAAATAAGCAGCAGCCCGTGAGCTCCCTTAGAGAAAAAAAAAAACCTTTCACCTACCAAACAATCAATCTTCGCGTGTGCTCGTGCGGGGTGATTTCCGAGGCAACCAACGTTGTTTTCCTAGCGACTAGGAGTACCTAAGGTGAGGGAAGCATGTTATTTGCGCATTTATACGTTGTGTTAATTAACTTTGTCAATTTTTAGATTTATCCGTAGATCGTTATTTAAAGCGATTTGATGCTTCTAGAATGTTCATTAGCATTTGTAGAACATGTATTTATGGCTTTGTAACATTTTCTGCGGTTAAATGTTGTGATTGCAACATGAATTGTGGAATGAATAGTGTTTTGTGAATAGTAAAACCTTGAAACGTTGAAGTTGCGCTGTTATGCTTTCTGTTGATGTAGAAACGTGCTAGGTATGATAGAATACTAAAATGTGTGGTTTGTTTGGGTTGCGTAGTGGAAAAAACGAGAATTAAACCTTTGGGAAAGTCGGGGTCGTTTAGGTCGACTTTTGCATTTTCTCGTTTTGCGTGTTGGCATTGCTTCGGGAGGCCATGGAAGCACTTTTGGTGCGATTATGGCGTTGGTTGGGTGTTTGGTTGTTGCAGTTGTAGTTCAAACGAGAAAAGAGAAAATCGGGGCTTTGTTCGAGTTCTAGGGTAAAGTAAGGTTTCGGGGTCTTTAGACGTGCCTTATGGTGACCTAGGAGGGTTGGCGAAGTCGGTTTCCAGAACTCGTGGCTCGTTTGGAAATGGTAGCATTTTGATAGTTGGGGCCGATTTGTGTTTTTGTGTGTTTACTTGTCTTTATGCTTATAGAATGCTTAGAACTAATTGAATTACTTGTTTGAGTTGTTTTGGATTGAATTGCTTATCAAATTGCTGCGATTGCGTGCGAGAGTAACCTACTTTGTTATTCTTTCACGTGTGGCTTTATCGCTTGTTTATCGCCTTGTATCGAGTCTTGCATTGCATAGTGTCTCGCGCGTGAGTGATGGGCCTCTCTGGGTAGCCTTGGGTTGCCAGTGTTGGTTGCTCTAGCTCCGCTGCTATTCCCTTTCTCGCTTGGGTTGCCTCCCAGGGAGATTTGGGTCGTAGGATTGATGGATACTTCCGGGGTGTTCCAAACTGGTGTTATAAGGTGGTTTTGGGCCGGCGCGTCGTCATCGAATTCGTGTTTGAAAGTTGTTCGTGAAAAGAGTATCGTATCCTTTGAATGAGTGTTTGCAGCTTTAAATACTTGCCTTGCTTAATTGATAGCTTTGGTTGTATCTTTATATGATTTGTATGTATTGCTTGGCTAATTGCATTGCATACTCCTCTCATCTCCGTCCTTGAGACCAATTGCCCTCGCTGAGCAATAGTTTTTGCTCATTCCTCTCTATACTATGTTTTTACAGGAGTAGTTGAGGCAGACCCTCTCGAGGTAATTGAGGAGGAGGAGCAGGTGGAGGTGTTTCCGTTATAGCACTTACCTGCTTTGCTGGTGGTTGGTTACCAGTTTTGTGCAAACCTTGTTGTTATGTATATTGCGTGAAGGACGCTTAATTTTGAGGCTTGTAGCCTTGTATGTATTTTCCTATTTTGAGACCTTTAATGGTCTTATGTTGTAATGGATTAAAGTTGTAATGTTGTAACTTGTACCCTGATGACTAGTGAAGAAATGCATGCTAATGGCTAATGGTTTAGTGGCATAAGTACTTGTGTAGTATGCATGGCATTTTTGGTTTGGAAAGTTGGATAATAAGAAATGTATGTTTTATAGAAAGTTGACTTGTTTTGATTATTTTATAGCTTTTGCAAGTATTATATTGTTTTTAGGGTTTTCGGATCGTCCGCGGTACATAGGAGACTCCGTCCGTGTGTCGGGTCCGGGCTTGGCCTTTTGCGGGGTTGGGTCGGGGCGTGACAGATAATGTTCACCTTATTCGCCAGTGTATGCTTACAGCTCAGAGTCGTCAGAAGAGTTATGCGGATAAGCACCGTCGGGATCTTGAGTTTGATTTGGGAGATTGGGTGTTTCTTAAGATTTCTCCACGGAAGGGATTGATTCGGCACGGTAAGAGCGGGAAGCTTAGTCCCAGGTATGTGGGTCCGTATGAGATCACCGAAAAGGTAGGTCCTTTGGCTTATCGATTAGCTTTACCCCCGAGCTTGTCGAGACTGCACGATGTGTTCCATGTGTCTATGTTGAAGAAGTATCATCCAGACCCTTCACATGTACTTGAACCAGAGCCTTTGCAGATTGAAGAGAAGTTGTCTTATGAAGAGAAACCGATTCGAATTGTGGATTGGAAAGTTCAGGAGCTTCGCAGAAAGAGTATTCCGTTAGTAAAGGTTCTGTGGAATCATCATGGGTTTGAGGAAGCGACTTGGGAAAGAGAGGACCAAGTTCGGGATCAGTATCCGGAGTTGTTTGTTGACCAGGTAAGAATTGCGTGGGCGCAATTGTTTTAAGGGGGAGAGGGTGTAATACCCGAGCCCGGAATGTGAAAATTATTTGTTTATTATTTTGGAAATTATATTTCCTTAAATTCTTTGTGAATTAATTGTTACTTTCTCGCCGTCGCAACATGCATTGCATTTAAGGAGCGATAGCTAGATAACGATTTCTAGTCCTTAGCAAATAGTGAAACTAGTATTTAGATGACTTAAATTTTATATTTTAAATGTTGCTAGCTTTAATTGATCTTACCTTAGCTAAAATGGCTTTAAAACGCACAAAATAGGGCCCTTTGACCAAGTCTTAAGTAGTTTGACCTTGGACCTTTGACCCTTTGACCATTTAACTCTTAAATAAGCAATTAACTAAGCAAAATATAAAAAAAAAACAGCAGCTCTGGCCGTGAGTTTCCAAGAAGAAAAAAAAACCTTTCAACTTCCTATCGATCAATCTTCGCGAGAGCTCGTGCGGGGTAATTTCCGAGGCAACTAGCATTGTTTTCCTAGCGACTAGGAGTACCTGAGGTGAGGGAAGCATGTTATTTGCGCATTTAAACGTTATGTATGTTAACTTTGTCAATTTTGATATTTATCCGTAGATCGTTATTTAAAGCAATTTGATGCTTCTAGAATGTTCCTTGGCATTTGTAGAACATGTATTTATAGCTTTGTAACATTTTCTGCGGTTAAATGTTGTGATTGCAAATTAAATTGTTAATTGAATAGTATTTTATGAATAGTAAAACCTTGAAACGTTGAAGTTGTGCTGTTATGTTTTTCGTTGATGTAGAAATGTACTAGGTACGCTAGAATGCTAAAATGTGTGGTTTGTTTGGGTTGCGTAGTGGAAAAAACGAGAATTATGCCTTTGGGAAAGTCGGGGTCGTTTAGGTCGACTTTAGCGTTTTCCCATTTTGCGTGTTGGCATTGCTTCGGGAAGCCATGGAAGCACTTTTGGTGCGATTATGGCGTTGGTTGGGTGTTTGGTTGTTATAATTGTAGTTCGAATGAGAAAGGGAGAAATCGGGGCTTTGCGCGAGTTCTAGGGTAAAGTAAGGTTTCGGGGTCTTTAGACGTGCCTTATGGTGACCTAGGAGGGTTGGCGTAGTCGGTTTCCAGAACTCGTGGCTCATTTGGAAATGGTAGCGTTTTGATAGTTGGGGCTGATTTGTGTTTTTGTGTGTTTTCTTGTCTTTATGCCTATAGAATGCTTAGAATTACTTGAAATACTTGTTTGAGTTGTTTTGGATTGAATTGCTTATCAATTGCTGCTATTGCGTGCGAGAGTAACCTACTTTGTTATTCTCCCACGTGTGGCTTTATCGCTTGTTTGTCGCCTTGTATCGAGTCTTGCATTGCATAGTGTCTCGCGCGTGAGTGATGGGCCTCTCTGGGTAGCCTTGGGTTGCCAGTGTTGGTTGCTCTAGCTCCGCTGCTATTCCCTTTCTCGCTTGGGTTTCCTCCCAGGGAGATTTGGGTCGTAGGTTGATAGATACTTCCGGGGTATTCCAAACTGGTGTTATAAGGTGGTTTGGGCCGGCGCGTCGTCATCGAATTCGTGTTTGAAAGTTGCTCGTGAAAAGAGTATCGCATCCTTTGAATGAGTGTTTGCAGCTTTAAATACTTGCCTTTCTTTATTGTTGGCTTTGGTTGTAACTTTATATGATTTGTATGTATTGCTTGGCTAATTGCATTGCATACTCCTCTCATCTCTGTCCTTGAGACCAATTGCCCTCGCTGAGCAATAGTTTTTGCTCATTCCTCTCTATACTATGTTTTTATAGGAGTAGTTGAAGCAGACCCTCGCAAGGTGATAGAGGAGGAGGAGCAGGTGGAGGTGTTTCCAGATAGTACTTCTCTGATTTGCTGGTGGTTGGTTACCAGTTTTTGTGCGAACCTTGCTTGTTATGTATATTGCGTGGAGGTCGCTTAATTTTGAGGCTTGTAGCCTTGTATATATTTTCTAGTTTGAGGCCTCTATGGTCTTATGTTGTATAAGTTGAAAGAATGTAAAGTTGTAACTTACACTCTTGTGACTAGTAAGAAAATGCATGCTATTGGAATTGATTAGTGGCATAAATACTTGTGTAGTATGCATATCATTTTTGGCTTGGAAAGTTGGATAATAAGAAATGTATGTTTTGAAGAAAGTTGGCTTGTTTTGATTATTCTATAGCTTTCGCAAGTGTTATATTGATTTTAGGGTTTTCGGATCGTCCGCGGTACAGAGGAGACTCCGTCCGTGTGTCGGGTCCGGGCTTGGCCTTTTGCGGGGTCGGGTCGCGGCGTGACAAAGTGCGTGCCCCATCCGAGGCCCCAAGTACGTGCCCCATCCAATGGCCAATCGTGCGCCATCGTGCAACACCGTGGGCAGTCGTGACGCAAACATTCACCAATGTGCCCACTTGTGCCGAAGAAATGGGCAACATAACCTCAGTCATCATTAATGCTGACGGAAGAACGTTAGGCACCTCGGCAGGCTAGCAGTACACAAGGTCGGATTCAAATTTTTTGCCATCTCTTACGAAGCAAGCATAGGCTGTCTAACACTTGGGCACTTGTGGCAATGCGCGAGGTCGGCCGGCAGTGGGCCCGTTAGCACTTGGGCATAGCACATAGTACTTAGGCATTATTGGGCATAGCTCTTCGGTCCACATAGAACTTGGGCATAGAGCTTGGGTGCACATAGCACTTGGGCATCAATGGGCATAACACATAGCACTTGGGCATCAATGGGCATAGCATATAGCACTTGGGCATCATTGGGCATAGCACATAGCACTTGGGCATCATTGGGCATAGCACATAGCACTTGGGTATAACACTTTGCGCATTCGCGCGTCGATACTTAAAACTTATGATGTCGACACTTGGGCATCATTGGGCATATCACTTGGGTATAGCACTTAGCACTTGGGCATCCTTGGGCATAGCACTTGGGCATCTTTGGGCATAGCACTTAGCACTTGGGCATTATCGTTGCCTCGAAACCCCACGACACTTGTAGCAGCACTTATGCACGCAGCGAGTATGGCAAACTAACTTGGGCTAATGCTATTCGGACTTGGGCGTAGAGCACTTGGCAACACTTGGGCATTCGTGCGTCGACACTTGGGTTACAAGTTATTACTTACTAAGGCACTTGGAGACACACTTGGGGAATGGCATAGGGCATCGAACCTCTTGGGCTATTTGGGGAAAATAGTGTTGGTTGTTGGGATGGGATGGGATTGGATTGCGGATGGGGTGAAGATAGGTGAGGAGGGGGGAGGGACGAATCAGAGCGACAAAGGGCTCAATCTGAGTAGATCATGGCAGCAAAGCCACTCTGCCACTTACAATACCCCATCGCGTATTTAAGTTGTCTGCAAAGGATTCTGTCCACCACTCGATGGGAATTGTACTTCAAGGCAGCCGGCGCGATGCTTTCGTCACGACAGCTAGGCCAATGACATGTGCCCTTGGGGATCGGAGTCCCCTACTGTGGGTCGGTGAATGGGCGGCAGGTGAGCGCATCATTTCTAGCCTATATTCTGACTTAGAGGCGTTCAGTCATAATCCATCGCACGGTAGCTTCGCGCCACTGGCTTTTCAATCAAGCGCGATGACCAATTGTGCGAATTATTGGTTCCTCTCATACTAGGTTGAATTACTATTGCGACATTGTCATCTGTAGGGTAAAACTAACCTGTCTCACGACGGTCCAAACCCAGCTCACGTTCCCTATTGGTGGGTGAATAATCCAACACTTGGTGAATTCTGCTTCACAGTGATAGGAAGAGCCAACATCGAAGGATCAAAAAGCAACGTCGCTGTGAACGCTTGGCTACCAAAAGCTAGTTATCCCTGTGGTAACTTTTCTGACACCTCTAGCTTCAAATTATAAGGTCTATTGGATCGTTAGGCCACGCTTTCACGGTTTGTATTAGTACTGGAAATCAGAATCAAACGAGCTTTTACCCTTCTGTTCCACATGAGATTTTTGTTCTCGTTGAGCTTATCTTAGGACACCTGCGTTATTTTTTAACAGATGTGCTGACAACCGACGGGTTTGGGACTGGGACCCCCATGCCCAGCCCTCAAAGCCAATCATTTTTCCAAAGTTACAGATCCATTTTGCTGACTTCCCTTGCCGACATTGTTCCATTGACCAGAGGCTGTTCACCTTGGAGACCTAATGCGGTTATGAGTACGATCGGGCATGGACAACACTCGATCCTCAAATTTTCAAGGGCCGCCGGGGACGCACCGGACACCACGCGACATGCAGTGCTCTTTCAGCCGCTGGACCCTACCTCCGGCTAAGCCGTTTCCAGGGTGGGCAGGCTGTTAAACAGAAAAGATAACTCTTCCAGAGGCCCCCACCGACTTCTCCGGACTCCGTAACATTTCTGTCAACCGCCACGTCCCGGTTCAGGAATTTTAACCCGATTCCCTTTCGGTGCACGCGCAGAACGTGCTATCTATCGGGCTTCCCCTGACGCTTAGGATCGACTAACCCATGTGTAAGTGTCGTTCACATGGAACATTTCCCGTCTTCGGCCTTCAAAGTTCTCATTTGAATATTTGCTACTACCACCAACATCTGCACCAATGGCCGCTCAGCCTGGGCTCGCGCCCTGGGTTTTGCGGCGACCGCTGCGCCCACTTATTCATCGGGGCCTGGCACTTGTCCCGACAGTCGGGTATAGGTTGCGTGCTTAAGTGCCATCCATTTTTGGGGCTAGTTGATTCGGCAGGTGAGTTGTTACACACTCCTTAGCGGATTTTGACTTCCATGACCACCGCCCTGCTGTCTTAATCGACCAACACCCTTTGTAGGATCTAGGTTAGCGCGCAGTTGGGCACCATAACCCAGCTTCCGGTTCATCCCGCATCATTAGTTCTGCTTACCAAAAATGGCCCACTTGGAGCTCTTGATTCCGTGGTGCAGCTCAATGAAGCAGCCGCGCCGTCCTACCTATTTAAAGTTTGAGAATAGGTCAAGGGCGTTACGGCCCTAATTCCTCTAATCATTGGCTTTACCCGATAGAACTCGTATGCGAGCTCCAGCTATCATGAGGGAAACTTCAGAGGGAACCAGCTACTAGATGGTTCGATTAGTCTTTCTATCACGCCCCAACCTGACCTATATAGGCTAGACTAGGGTATGACCTAATTCATTTATGCTATTTCGCCTACTTAATCATCTATCATGATTTAATGCTTAGCATTGGCCTAGAATTCCAAAAGTTTTTCTGAAAAACCGGCAACATAACTGCTGTATTTAGGACCTTTGGTTTGACCTATTTCCTAGAACACCTCAAAATTTCCAATCATAAATCTAATTTCAACTAAAGTTCCTATTTTGTCATTAACCAATATGCCTACTAATTTATCTTAAAAGTCCCATTTGGTTAATAAGCCGAGCATGATAACTATGTTCCATTTATTTGTCAATTTCCTATTTTGTATGTACTTATTATCCTTTAGCTTACGGGTGAGCACCTAAGTGAAATTAGATAGAGTTAACTTAGTGGATTAAACACCTAGTGGTTTAAACGCCTACGATAACTACTATTATAGATAATGAAAGCAAATAACCAAATAAAGAGTTCATCCGGTTATAGATAGTACAATCCAAAATTAGACCCAAATTACAACGGGGTCATTTACATCAACGAAATAAAGAGTCCACAAACAAACACAACATCCCTAATAGTATCCATGTTCACAAAAATCATGCAATACACATAGTCGTTCCAAAGGTTCATCAACTATCACATTTTCTTCAGGTACATGTTCCAAATCTGCTTCACCTGTGACAAAAAAGTAGGTGAGTCCTTATGAACTCAGCAAGGGGGAACGAGAGATAATGTTTTGAAACTCTTTTCTGATTAACCTTATGAAAAACCCTTTTGAAAACATGTCATATAAAATAAGTAAGTTCATAACATAACATAAATATAAATGAACACATTTACCCATCTTTCCTCCCCGAGGTCCTCTAGGAATCAAGTGAGAGTACTTAAACACGTAGTAAAAATGATATGTTTTGATACGTACAAGAATCTAAAGGTGGCTCTTACGGGCTCAAGAGGTAGCTCACACCACTTTCAGGTGTAGTACTTTGCCCCGTATAGCACTTAGTTCCTGCCGTTCAAGGGATACATTGCGCTTTTGCTTTCAAGTTCATTTCGATAACAATTGTTACGGCTGGCTTCAATCATTCACTTATCACTCCAAATGGGTGTACTCCAGATGTACCCTGAAATCCTACGACCCAACTCTCCGAGGGTAGAATGCCAAGCAAGAGAGGGAATTGGACCATGGTAGTCACGGGAGCACCGGCAAGCCCTATGCCGCCCGGCATTTGTGAAACACTACCATGCCACAATGAAAGGTTGCAACCTTGTATATAATGAAAAATTATACCATTTAACAATTCACATTAGGAGGTCAACAAAGTAGATTGCCTCCAAGCAATTATAAGATCACATATTGACATATTGGCACATAAGGCCATGTAAGAACATATAATCATTTCATATATCAATTTGAAAGCAATTAAACTTTCACGGGTAGCAAAGTAATCATGTTCAAAACAAGCCAAGGAATATCCTTAAACAATTCACATTAGGAGATCAACAAAGTAGGTTGCCTCCGAGCAAGTATAAGATCACATATCGATTAGTAAACATACAAGGCATACTTTGACATGTATATTCACTTTGTAAAACACTTAGAGGCATATGAACATTTAATGGTCAACCAAGTAACATCTTGCTAACAAGTCATTTTACACAATTTAGTTCACATACCAAGTATTAGGATCATACGAGCATGCTACGACAATTTACCCAAGACCGGATGCAAGAATAGTTAACTTATCAACATGCAAACATTGGGGATCATGTTTAGAGTTATAAAGACAATACCGGGCAGCCTATTAACAATCCTCAAGATCCATTATAAGTCACACAAGAATGGTTTAAGACTTGGGAGCCTACGGGGCCATTAAGGCTTACAAGGCCGTGCTCGGGCGTTGGTTTTGTTGCTAAGCACCACAAGTGACACTTAAACCATTTCAAGCAAACTTAGCATTTATTGTGAAGCCTATTAACCAATCAATTAAACACATTTAACCATAGGATTATCACTTAGCAAGCATTCATGAGCAATAGGGCCTCAATTTCGTTGTACACATACGATTAAGCAACAATGCGTCATGTAATTAAACCCAAGCTATGCATCAATCAATTAAGCATCCTAAACCAACCAAAACAGCCCACACAACTTCTAATTTCCACAATTCCAAGCATTCAATACCACAAGTAAAGTTACAACATGATTCAAAGCATATTACTAAGCAAAAACCCTACTGCAATGGTCTGTTTTCCACATTCAATTAGCCAAGAAAATAATCTCCAATTTAAGTGAACCAAATATCAAATTGTAGCTTAATGAGTGCTTTAAATATAGGAACAAACCTCGCTGCATTTGGAGTTCGGACTTAGGAGTGATGGCCAAAACCGTGAGACTACGCAAAACTGTCCAGATTCACACACACCTCGATATTTGCCATTTTGTAGGCCTTTAAATTCAAAATTAGCCTTAGCCTATTTCTGCCAAAAATATTCAAAACTGAAAAATCGAATGACCTACCAATTTTCATACATTTTCAACATCGTTTACTAGTCCAAAACTATTTCGTTCTACAAGGTCAGAAAGCTGTCAAAAACCTACTTCACATTTCCAAGTTTTTCAGATTTAGACACATTACGATATTTGACCATTTTGGAGGTCTTAGGATCAAACTTGGACTTGGCCTATTTCTGAAAAATATGTTCATAACTGATGAATCTAGTGATCTACCAATTTTTATTCATTTTTATCAACGTTTACTAGGCCAAAAATACTTCGTTCTACAAGATCAGTAATTTGCCAGAAAAAAAATGTGTTTACATATCTTCAAGTTTCTAGCCATTATCAAGCCATGTATGAGTAGATAGACTCATATACACACATATACAATAACTACAGAGGTAAATATAGCCATATGAGAGCATGGATGTGAGTTTTGAAAGCTTTTAAAAGAGTTTAACCCTCACCCTAGCCTATTGATGGATGAAAATGCAAGATTGCACTTGAAAACGCACAAGAGGTCTTCTTTCCTTGCTTTGGCCGAGAGGTATCTTGATTTCCCTTAAATACTAGCTTAGTTAGCTTATGTAGGAGGTGTGCATGTGTGTGAAACCAGAAGACAAGGAAGAAAACCATCAAAACTTACCTATGGCCGAAAATGAGAGGTTTTTGAGCTTTGTGAGAGATTCTTGCTATGTTGCTTGCTACAGTCAAGCTTGGAGTGGTATTGAGAGTCCTTGAGAGCTTGTTAGAAGTCTTGGGAGCTCAAAGGGCAGCCATGGTCGAAAATGGAGAGAGAATGAGAGAGAATGGGAGAGTTTGAGAGGAAAAATAAAGTTTTAGTGTGTGTGTGTGTATGTGCTCGGTTTTGGTGAGTTGAGAGAGCATGTGTGAGATTCTTTTGGTGTAAAAACTGAATTTTGATTGTATGTGGGGTGCCTTGGTCGAAAATGAGGGCTAGGGTAGTGTGTGGTGTGTATTTTTTTTATGCATTCTTGTGCTTTGTGAGGAATATTGAGTGTTTAGTTTATTGTTTGTTGTTAGAGCATGTTTGGGAATGTCAAAAGCATGTCTTGTGTTTAGTGTTTGTGTAAGAAAATGTTGGGTATTTAGGGATTCTAGGTAGTATAGAATATAATTGATGTTTGAGGATGAGTTGAATTATGAATAGAATAATAGGTAGTGGAAAATGTAGGAATAATTTAGTGTTATTTTATTGTTAGTGGAATTTGTAGGATTTGAATTAGGAACTTAATAATGGTTAGTGGATTGTGTAGGATTATTTTATTGTCTAGTGCTTTGTGTAAGATTATTTATTGATTGGCGTGCAGGCACACTTTTCTAGGTCTAAGACACGTATTACGATGTAAGGCACGCACTTCAAGGCAAATGCACATATTCCCAAGTAAAAGCACGCAATCCTAGGTGAATGCATGTAAACCAATACAAGACACGTAATTCAATGCAATGCACGTAAATCAAGGTATGGCGCTTAAACCTAGGTTAAGGCACGCAGTTCAAGGTTAGGGCACACGAAACGAGATAACGCACGTAAATCAAGGTCAGGGCACATATATCTAGGTATCGCCCATAAGTCAGGGATTAGGGCACACAATTCTAGGTCAAGGCATGTATGCCAAGGCATGCAGGAAAACCAAGATAGGGCACGTAATCCAAGGTCGGTCATATAATCCTGGGTCTAAGGCACGTAAATTGAGATAAGACATGTTATTCGGGGTCGGGCCTCACACTTTCGCCCCTATACCCAAGTCAGACGAATGATTTGCACGTCAGTATCGCTGTGAGCCTCTACCAGAGTTTCCTCTGGCTTCGCCCCGCTCAGGCATAGTTCACCATCTTTCGGGTCCCAACAGGTATGCTCACACTCGAACCTTTCTCAGAAGATCAAGGTCAATTAGCTGTGCACCCCCCGGGGGAGATCCCACCAATCAGCTTCCTTGCGCCTTGTGGGTTTGCGCACTCGTTGACTCGTACACATGTCAGACTCCTTGGTCCGTGTTTCAAGACGGGTCGAATGAGGAGCCCGCAAGCCAGCACCGGGAGTGCGCAAATGCCGAAGCACGCTGAAGGCGCGTACTGCCTAGCCACGATCGAGGCGACGGCGTTCCGCGGGTATATCTACTGCCCGGGCTTTGGCCGCTGCCCCAATCCGTGCTGGTCCACGTCCCGAGCCGATCGGCAGACCGGCTCTCGCCGTTCCGCATACGATCAGGGCACATCGCCGGCCCCTATCCACTTCCCTCCCGACAATTTCAAGCACTCTTTGACTCTCTTTTCAAAGTCCTTCTCATGTTTCACTCGCAGTACTTGTTCGCTATCGGTCTCTCGCCCGTATTTAGCCATGAATAGAATTTACCGTCCACTTAGGGTTGCATTCCCAAACAACCCGACTTGCCGACAGCGCCTCCTGGTGCGACAGGGTCCGGGCACGACGGGGCTCTCACCCTTTCTAGCGGCCCTTTCCAGCGGACTTGGGCCTGGTCCGTTGCTGAGGATGCTTCTCCAGACTACAATTCGGATGGTGGAGCTGCCCGATTCTTAAGCTGGGCTGTTCCCGGTTCATTCGCCGTTACTAAGGGAATCCTTGTAAGTTGCTTTTCCTTCGCTTATTGATATGCTTAAACTCAGCAGGTAATCCTGCCTGACCTAGGGTCGCCGTCGTAGCGTACGACGTTGGAGAGTCTATCTTCAGTCCCGTATGCACGATAGGACGACGCACAACAACTCGCAAGTTGAATGGACCAGCCACCACTTGTCTTGACGTCTGTCGCCCCGGACTAGTATTTCTGCCAACCGCGCCTCGAGACATGAGAGGCCAAAATTCGTCCCCACGCACGAACCCGACGACCCAGCTTTAGGGCTCGAGGTAGAGGGGGCGATGCGATGCGTGATGCCCAGGCAGATGTGCCCTTGGCCTGACGGCTTCGGGCACAATTTGCGTCCAAAGACTCGATGGTTCACGGGATTCTACAATTCATACCAAGTATAGCATTTTGCTACGTTCTTCATCGATGCGAGAGCTGAGATATCCGTTGCCGAGAGTCTTTTTCGTTTCGTAAGGAACCGAGGCCTAACATGGCACACTACAGACGGGGCAGGCATAGGCTAGCCCCCATTTTTCATTTTCCATGGCATATTCTGCACCGGGGTTCATTGTTTGAGAGGCGTTCGCCCTGACTCGAGACCGACACGTTAGCTGGGGACGAGCCGCCTCCCCCGCGTTGGCCCCGCATCGTTTAAACGGGTTCACAGGTTGTTCTGCCTTTGGAGGGTTCGACAATGATCCTTTCGCAAGTTCACCTATAGAAACCTTGTTACGACTTCTCCTTCCTCTAAATGATAAGGTTCAGTGGACTTCTCGCAACGTCGTGGGTAGCGAACCGGCCACATCGCCGTGATCCGAACACTTCGCTGGATCATTCAATCTGTAGGAGTGACGGGCGGTGTTTACAAAGGGTAAGGACGTAGTCAACGTGAGCTGATGACTCGCGCTTACTAGAAATTCCTCATTCAAGACCAACAATTGCAATGATCTATCCCCATCACGATAAAATTTCAAAGATTACCCGGGCCTGTTAGCGAAGGCTATAGACTCGTTGAATATATCAGTGTAGCGTGCGTATAGCCCAGAACATCTAAGGGCATCACAGACCTGTTATGGCCTCAAACTTCCGCGGCCTAAAAGGCCGTAGTCCCTCTAAGAAGCTAGTTGCAGAGGGATACCTTCGCATAGCTAGTTAGCAGGCTGAGGTCTCATTCGTTAACGAAATTAACCACACAAATCGCTCCACCAACTAAGAACGGCCATGCACCATTACCCATAGAGTGTAATTAAACCACATGCTCCACTCCTGGTGGTGCCCTTCCGTCAATTCCTTTAAGTTTCAGCCTTGCGACCATACTCCCTGTCACGCCCCAACCAGGCCTATAAAGGTTAGACTAGGGTGTGATCTAAACATTCAAGTCACGTCTCGTACTTAACCGTTCATGAAGATTTAACACTTAACGTTTGGCCTAAACTCCCAAAATTTTTCGGTAAATCGACAGTATAACGGCTGTAATTGGGCTCTTTGGTTTGGCCTAATTCTCTAAACGCCTCAATTATTCCAATCATTAATCCAATTCCATTAAGGACTCCTATTTGTCACAAACCGATTTGCCTACTAGTTTATCTTGAAAGTCTCGTTTGGTTAATAAGCCTAACATGATAACTATATCCCGTTTATTTTTCAATTTCCTACCATGCAAGTACCTATTATCCTTTAGTTTGCAAATGAGTACCTAAGTGAAATTAGATAGAATTAACTTAGTTGATTGTTCATCTAGTGGTTTGACTGCCTACGATAACTACTAATTAAGAAAATGAAAGCAAACAACCAATTAAAAGTTCATCCGGTTATAGATAGTACAATCCCAGAATTAGACCCAAATTACAACGGGGTCATTTACATCAATGAAATGAATAGTTTGCAATCAATCACAACATCCATATAGCAACCACTTTCAGGCAAGGCACAAAAGCACGTAGGGACAGGCAATCACTCCAAGGAATCATCGTTAGGCACATTGTCCTCGGGTACCTGTACCTGTTCTTCCTCACCTGTGATGAAAAGAGGGTGAGTCCTTATGAACTCAGCGAGGGGGAAACGAGAAATACGTTTTGAAACTCATTTTCCGGTTAAACTTATGAAAATCCATTTCTCAAACATGAATACAACAGAAATACAAGTACATAACATGAATACCGGTCTTTCCTCCCCGAGGTTCTCTAGGATCCAAGCGGGAGTACTTATACACATAATAAAAAGGATACGGTGAGCTTTTGCTCTCAGATCAAGTCAAGTAACAGGAGTTGCGGCCGACTTTAATTCATCCCCAAAACACGCCAGGTGGGTGTACTCCGGATGTACCCCGAAATCCTACGACCCAACTCTCCAAGGGTGAAATGCCAAGCGAGAGAGGGAATTGGACCATGGTAGTCACGGTAACACCGGCAAGCCCGATGCCGCCCGGCGTGCGTGAAACACTACCATGCCACACTGAAAGGTTGCAACCTCGTATGCAATGCACATTTATAACATTTAACATATCACATTAGGAGGACAACAAAGTAGGTCACCTCCGAGCAGTTATAAGATCGCACGTTGTCAAGTAATCAAACGAGGCACGATAAGACAAGTAATTTCACTTGAAAGGCATATAGAGTCATATGAACATCAAACGGGCAGCCATATAACACATGTAAAACAGGCCATATAACTCATTAAGAAGCTCATATAATCAAGTGATATGAATTATTCAACATGCAATAACATTTACATGGGTTCGGTAACAAGAAAAGCTTATTTGACAACATGCAATGGTCAAAACCATAATTGAAGTTATAAGACATTTACGGGCAGCCCACGCAACGTACAGTTCCCACACAATATCCAATGATTTACACTTAGTAAGACTACTTAGCCATTAGGGTTTCCATTTCATGCATAATCGTGTGTTCAAACCCTAAGTCAACTCAACATCATTCCCAAGTCATACATCATTCAATTCAAACATCCTCAAGTACTCAAAACAGTCCACGCAATATTCCAACATCACAATTCCAATCAATTAGTACCACAAGAGAGGTTACAATAGTTTTCCATGCATATAGCTAAGTGAAACACTCACTGCAATAGTCTGTTTTCTCACAATCAATAGGATAATAAAAAAACCTCCAAATTCAGTGAATAAGATGTCAAATTAAATATTAAGTATTTAAATAAACTCAGAAACAAACCTTGCATGAATTGGAGTTCAGAATCATTAGTTATGGCCGAAACAGTGAGGTAGCACAAAACTGTCCAGATTTGCACACTTTTCAGAAATTGACGTTTTTGAGGTCCTTAGGGTCCGTTTTAGCTTTGGTCCATTTCTGACAAAATTGTCCAGAACTAAAAACTCTAGCAGCACACCAAATTTCATGCATTTTGGACAACATGTACTAAGTCAAATATGGTTCGTTCCACAAGGTCAGTGCATCTGCCAAAACCTGATTCATTTTTCCAGATTTCCAGATTTGGTCACATTTTAATGATTTGCCATTTTGAGGTCCTTAGAATAAAAATTAGCTTCGGCCTATTTCTGGGAAAAATGTTCAAAACTGTACAAACTAGTCACCCACCAATTTTCGAGCATTTTTAACATCATTTTCTTAGCTAAACTTACCTCGAACAGACTGATCAGAGAGCTGTCATCCATTTCGACTTCACCTAGCATCATTTTCAAGCCAAGATCTTGCCATGCATGGTTGATTGAGCTTATGAACGACCATATAGCTCAAGTACAGAAGCAAATACACACATTTATGAGCATGCATGTGAGTTTTTAAAGAGTTTTCAAAAGGTTTTAGCCCTCACCTTTGCAATCAACCAAAAGATGCACAAAAACCTTGTTGAAGCTCAAATCTATTCTTCTTCTTGCTTAGCCGAGATTCCAACTAGCTTTTTCTCTATTTTTCCTAGCTTAGTGATCAAACTCTTAGCACATGCATGTAGTTAGAACTTGAAGAAAATAAATGGAAGCTTAGTAACTCACCTAGGCCGAAAATGAAGCTTCAATGCACATGCATGAGTGATTTTCGAACTCTAGCTTGTTTGCTCGACTTTCTTGATGTTTGCTTGACTTGGCTTAGCTAAGTTATGAAGAAGAAAAGCCAAGGAGATAGAGAACTCAGCCAAGAACCGAAAATGGAGAGAGGAAATGAGAGGGAAGTGAGAGAAGTTGAAGGAAATGAGAAAATGTGACAAAGTGATGGCTTTTCAATTCCTTTGAGGGTGTGGTCGGCCTTGGGCAGCCAAAATCTGATTTTTGTGTCTTCAAAATGTTAATTTTTGAATGCTAGC
Source organism: Ehretia macrophylla (assembly GCA_037974665.1). Lineage (NCBI taxonomy): Eukaryota > Viridiplantae > Streptophyta > Magnoliopsida > Boraginales > Ehretiaceae > Ehretia > Ehretia macrophylla. The sequence goes on from CM075779.1 coordinate 23,018,201, forward strand.
ATGGGCATGCAAGGGCTGGTCGAAAATGGTGGAGATTTGAGGGGAATTGAGCAATTTTTTAATGCCTTTGTGTCATAGTTTGTCTAGGATTATGAATAAATTATGCAATGCTAGACTAAATGCACTTAGTGGTCAGCCAAGGGCTTGCAAATTGCTGAAATTTCAGATTCTATTTAACATATTATGGATTATAATAAGGGTGAAATTTGAGGTGCATTGGTTTTGGGTGAGAATAAAGAATAAAGAATGTTTAGGTGTTTGTTTATTGTTAGTGGATTTTGTAGAGATTTGAATTAGGATTATTTTATAGTTTAGTGCTTTGTGTAGGATGCTTTCTTGATTAACGTGGTGGCACGGATTCCTAGGTCTAGGGTACGCACTACGAGGCACGCACCGAAATCAAGACGAGGCACAAAACACGAGGTAAGCACGAACTACGAGGTAAGATACGAACTTCTAGACTAAGGCACGTACTTCAAGTCTAATGCACAGATTCCAATGCTAACGCACGCAACCCTAGGTGAATTAACATAGATCAAAATAAGGCACGTAATTCAATGCAATACACGTAATTCAAGACACGACTCTTAAACCTAGGTTAAGGCACGCAGTTCAAGGTTAATGCACACAAAATGAAGAGACACACGCAAATCAAGTTCTCGCACGTAAATTAAGGTCATGGCATGTTTATCTAGGTATCGCACGTATATCGAGGATTAGGGCACACAATTCTAGGTTAAGGCACGTATAACGAGGCATGCACGAAAATCAAGACAGGGCACGTAATCCTAGGTCAGTCATAAAATTTTAGGTCTAAGGTGTGCAAATCGAGGTAGGACACGTTATTCGGGGTCGGGCCTCACACTCCCCTCCCCGGAACCCAAAAACTTTGATTCTTCATAAGATGCCGGCAGAGTCTTAAAAGCAACAGCCACCGATCCCTGGTCGGCATCGTTTATGGTTGAGACTAGGACGGTATCTAATTGTCTTCGAGCCCCCAACTTCGGTTCTTGATTAATGAAAACATCATTGGCAAATGCTTTCATAGTTGTTCGTCTTTCATAAATCCAAGAATTTTACCTCTGACTATGAAATACAAATGGGCCCCGACTATCGCTATTAATCATTACCCTGATCCCAAAGGCCAACTCAATAGGATCAAAATCCTATAATGTTATCCCATGCTAATGTATACAGACTGTAGGTTTGCTGTGAGCACTCTAATTTCTTCAACGTAACAATGCCGGAGGCACGACCTAGCCAGTTAAGGCTAGGAGCGCATTGCCGGTAGAAGGGACGAGACGACCAGTGCACACCTGAGCCAGACCGACTGACCCATCCCAAAGTCCAACTACGAGCTTTTTAACTACAACAACTTAAATATACGCTATTGGAGCAGGAATTACCGCGGCTACTGGTACCAGACTTACCCTCCAATGGATCCTCGTTAAAGGATTTAGATTATACTCATTCCAATTACCTGACTCTTTGAGCCTGGTATTGTTATTTATTGTCACTACTTCCCCGTGTCAAGATTAGGTAATTTGCTCCCCTACTGCCTTCCTTGGATGTGGTAGCCATTTCTTAGGCTCCCTCTCCAAAATCAAACCCTAATTATTCGTCACCCGTCACCACCAGGGCAGGCCACTATCCTGCCATCGAAAGTTGATAGGGCAGAAATTTGAATGATGCGTAGCCGGCACGAGGGCCGTACGATCCGTCGAGTTATCATGAATCATCGCAGCAATGGGCAGAGCCCGCGTCGACCTTTTATCTAATAAATGCATCCCTTCCAGAAGTCCGGGTTTGTTGCACGTATTAGCTCTAGAATTACTATGGTTATCCGAGTAGTAGATACCATCAAGCATACTATAACTGATTTAATGAGCCATTTGCAATTTCATAGACTGAATTAGTTCATACTTACACATGCATGGCTCAATCTTTGAGACAAGCATATGACTACTGGCAGGATCAACCAGGGAGCATTCCTCACCGACGTCGGCGTCGCACGAGGCATGTCATACCCTAAGGGTCGACGGCTCGAGACGAACGCGCGACCGTCGTAAGCGATTAGCGACGAATGCTGGTTTCGGGCAAAGAGAGGCCAATGACCCCATACTGCCGTGGTATGCCTCATCCGAGAGATCGAGCGACGCACCATAGGCCACGTCTACTGCACTCGTAGGAGTGAGCAACGTGGAACACGGGACGTGCTTAGGGTTTCCCCCCACATCGTCCACGGAGGCAGACGCAAGGCCAAAGATGGACGATGTGACTTTATACTGTCGTCTTTATAGGTACGCAACACAGGAAACCGACCGGCCGACCGAGGCAATGTAAGCACTCGGCCCGCAAATGAAGTGGAAATCAGGGGCGGATATCGTTGCTCAAGCAGGGATCCAACCGACCCATACAAGCCGACCACCACGCACGCGCTATCACGTTCGCTATGCCTGAACCACCAAGCCGGTAACCGCCATACCGTCTAGGCAAGGGAAGCCCTCCAGGCAAACAGAACCAGCAAGATGGCCCGAGCACGCACCTCTAGGCACGAAGAATTTTTTAGGGACAAGGGACAGGAACAGCAAGAGGTACATGACTAGGCTGCACGTCGCAAGCTTAGGAGCCGGATTCGTGGTGCCCGACCAAGCACCGAGTGCACGTACTTGAGGTACCAACCGAAAGCGGACTTCCTACCCACGCGGTACTTCGATTGCCACGACACTAGACCACGTCCATCGCATTACGACTCAGCGAGGACAATGGCATCGTGTGCTAGGCTATTTGAGCATCGCACTGGCCTGTCGGAACCAACCGGGGGACGGCTTCAAGACTGCATGGTGCTTGGATCGCCACGACATTGAAGCATCAGCAATTATCTCATCGCAAAGCTCCCGTCGTTGCTTGAAGAAAGTCAATGCCACGTGTGCTAGGCGATTCGCGCATCACATATGCCCCCCCACCGTCCCCCTGTATGCACCCGTATGCACGGAATAGGACAAGCAAACTACCTTCCTGCCCACGCGGTGCTTGGATCGTCACGACACTAGACCACGTCCGTCGCATTACGACTCAGCGAGGACCATGGCGTGGTGTGCTAGGTGATTTGTGCATCACACAGGCACGTCAGAACCCACTGAGGGATGGCTTCAAGGCCGCATGGTGCTTGGATCACCACAACATTGAAGCATCAGCAATCGTCTCATCGCAAAGCTCGCGTCGTTGCTTAACAACAGCCAATGCCATATGTTCTAGGCGATTCGGGTATCACACTTGCCCCCACCGTCCCCCAAGAGCCACCCAAGCCCACGCAATACTTGGATTGCCACGATACTAGACCATGGCTGTGCGCATCCACTCGGCAATGGCCATGGCTTCGTGTGCTAGGCGATTCCCTCATCGCGCAGGCCCAACGACATGTTTGGGGACGAGAATGTCCCCCAACGTGTACCTAGCCGGTGGCACAGGAATGGCTAGTTTTGTGCTTGGGCAACCACTCACCACCTCATTAGCCATCCCTATGACGTCGACGGTGTTGCAGTACCAAGATGGATAATGAGGGGCTAGGGAAGCCACCACATTCCTCATTAGCCATCTTGGTACCGCGCCGAGGGACATGCCGGGGGACGCGCGGCGGGGGTGGCACGACCCCAACGCACAGGTATGCAACGTAATACCTTGGCGTGATTCACTCGGTAGGCATTCCCGCCCACAATATAGCCCACGATATAGCCCATAATTTGCCATGAAGTGCCCACAACGTCCCCCCACATGGACCTCGACCAAGGGGCTTGACACCACATACCCCCCTATAGTACATTTAGATGCAAAAACCCAAGTGACAGCAGTAGCGTACATTTTACCAGAGATTCATAATAGGTGTTTTACAATATAAAAGGCCCGATATGGCATGATCTTCGTACCCAACTTGCTCCTTATTGATAGCATATGATATCCAAATGCTTCAAGATTATTTTTTTTGAAAAAATATTTTTTAATATTTAATAATTGCGAAAAATAGGAAAAAATCAGAAAAAATAGCAGAGAATTCAGAAAAAATTTATATTAATTCATACATTAATTTGTTAAATGATATTCAAAAATATTTTTTTCGAAAAATTAATTTTTAATATTTAAAAATTGC
>CM075779.1:23027347-23069847 GCA_037974665.1 Ehretia macrophylla
AGCTCCCATGGAGAATCGGGGAAACAACCATGTTGCCTCGAGACAATATGAATGTTTTATATGCGAAGGCAAGGATCATAAGGTTTATAATTGTCCCTACCGGGGCAAGATGGCGTCCCTCCTTAAACAAGATGACCAAGAATCACAAGAAGATTAAGATACTCATTGGGGTCTCTTCAACACCTTAATGCTGTGAAGGCCGAGATCAAGACCTCGAAAGACCCAATGAATGGATCCCAATATGTTGCTGCTATGATAAAAAGGCGTCCCTTCAAAGCCTTGGTAGAAACATGCGCTACCAACAATTTCATTGGTGCTGATACTGCAAGGAATCTAGGCTTGTGGATCAACAAGTTCGGAGGGATGATCAAGGCTGCCAACTCAAAAGCCATCCTTATCACTAGTGTTGCCTTTGGTGCCAAGACTATAATCGGTGAGTGGACTGGTACTGTTACTTTTAAAGTCATTCCTTTGGATGATTATGATGTTGTCTTGGGATTGGAATGGTTGGACAAAGTAAAGGCCTTCATCATGCCTTGCGGGAACTCTATCTTGGTAATGGGCAACTCTATTCCTTGTACTGTGCCTATGACTTGAGAAACCATACCTGGTATCAAGGTCCTTTCAGCCATACAGTGAATGAAGGAAGTCAAACGCAACGAAGATAGCTATCTTGTTGCAATGCGAGAGGAAGAACCAGAATATCCAGAAAAAAATCCTTTTCCCTCGCCCATCCAGAAAGTGCTGAATGAGTTCAAAGATGTAATTCCCCCGGAACTTCCAAAGAAACTACCACCGCAAATAGAGATGGACCACCGGATTGACTTGGTGGAAGGTACAAAGCCCTATGCCGTGGCCCCTTATCGTATGGCACCTCCAGAACTGGTTGAACTGAGGAGACAACTCCAAGAATTGCTGGATGCCGGTATGATTCAACCATTCAGTTCCCCTTTCGGTGCCCCAGTCCTATTCCAAAAGAAAGCCGATGGCTCATTACGGATGTGCATAGATTACCGAGCACTAAATAAGGTAACTATAAAGAATAAATACCCCATACCTTTGATTGCGGATTTGTTCGACCAACTTGGAGGTGCTCGATACTTCTCAAAGATTGATTTGAGATCAGGATATTGGCAACTCATAATTGCGGAAGGGGATGAGCCAAAAACTACATGTGTAACGAGGTATGGTGCATTTGAATTCCTTGTTATGCCTTTTGGCCTAACCAATGCTCCTACTACCTTTTGTACTCTGATGAACAAGGTATTCAGATCCTTTCTCGACAAAATTGTCGTAGTATACTAGGATGACATTGTGGTCTATAGCTCTTGCCTACACGACCACGTTGAACACCTGAAGTTAGTACTGCAGAAACTTCGGGAGCATGAACTGTACGTCAAACTAGAAAAATACAGTTTTACCAAGGAAGAGGTGCAATTCGTTGGTCATATCATCGGTGATGGGAAAATTCGGATGGACAACGCCAAAGTGACAGCCATTCATGAATGGGAAGCTCCTAATTGTGTCCCCAAATTGCGATCGTTTTTGGGCTTGGCGAATTATTATCGCCGTTTCATCGAAGGATACTCAGCCATCGCCACGCCTCTGACCGAGTTGCTGAAGAAAAACAAGCCCTGGGTGTAGGATGGAACATGCCAAGATACATTTGATGCCCTCAAGACTACTGTAACTACCGAACCTATTCTCATACTGTCTGATCAAACCAAACCATATGAGGTATAGACTGATGCTTTTGGTTTTGTTATTGGCGGAGTATTGATGCAAGAAGGACACCCAATTGCCTTCGAGAGTCGAAAGCTCAACGAGGCAGAACGACGGTACTCAACCCACGAGAAAGAGATGATGGCAGTGGTGCACTGCCTGCGTACTTGGCTTCACCATCTGTTGGGCACCCGTTTTGTAGTAAGAACTAACAACGTTGCTGCAAGTTATTTCCAGACACAAAAGAAGCTTACTCCTAAGCAAGCAAGGTGGCAAGGATTCTTGGCCGAGTTCGATTTTACCATGGAGTACAAACCCGGTAGAGACAACCGAGTAGCTGATGCTTTAAGTCACAAGGCTGAACTTGTGACAATCAGTCGTCCTGTAAGCCCTCTCACTGATCAAATACGTGAGGGCCTAGACCATGACCCCATGGCCAAGGCATTGTTGGAATATGCAAAAGAAAGGAAAACCCGAAGGTTTTGGGTAAAAGAAGATTTGTTGCTGACTAAAGAAGACAGATTGTTCGTGCCAAAATGGGACAATCTAAGGTGGAAGATCTTGAAAGAGTGTCATGACTCTTTGTGGGCAGGCCACCCGGGGATGCACCGTACCATGTCGCTCGTGGAAGATTCTTACTATTGGCCAAGGATGCGAGACAATATTGAGACATATGTTCGGACTTGTCTTGTATGCCAACAAGACAAGCCCGAGACTAAACATCTAGCTAGGCTACTCCAACCACTGCCTATCCCTGAACATCTTTTTGACAGCATCTCAATGGATTTCATCACATGTTTACCAAAGTCTGAAGGATGTGGTACAATACTGGTTGTCGTGGATAGATTTTCCAAGTATGGTATTTTTATCCTTGCACCTCCAGACCTGACGGCCGTCAATGCGGCTAAGCTCTTCCTGAGGTATGTTGTAAAGTGGTGGGGCATTCCAAAGTCTATTGTGAGTGACCGAGATCCCCGTTTCACGGGAAAATTTTGGTATGAACTTTTTAAATTACTGGGGTCCGAATTGGCATTCTCTACAAGATTTCACCCATAAACTGATGGACAGACGGAAAAGGTGAATGCCTTATTAGAGTTGTACCTTCGACACTTTGTCAGTGCCAACCAGTGGGATTGGGTCAAGTTGATGGATGTTGCTCAATTCTCCTACAACCTCCAACAGAGTGGATCCACGGGTCGGAGCCCCTTTGAACTAGCCACTAGTAGACAACCCCTCGCCCCTCATGTGGTTGTTTCAGGATACACGGGCAAAGCCCCTGCTGCATACAAATTTTCTAAAGAACTTCAAGAGGAATGGGACATGGCCCGTGTGATGCTTGAAAAGGTAGAAAATAATATGAAGAAGTAGGCAGACAAGAAAAGAAGAAACTTGGAGTTCAATGATGGTGATTTAGTGATGGTAAAACTCCAACCACAACAATTTCGTGCCTTCTGCATGTCAGTACACAAGGCCTTGATGTACAGATATGAAGGACCATTCAAGGTCATCTATCGGGTAGACAAGGTCTCTTACTTGCTAGAACTACCCCCGAGGCTAAGGATTCACCCAGTCTTTCATGTAAGCCTCCTAAAGCCCTATTTTGCGGACACAGAAGACCCAAGACGTGGGGAATCAAGCCGAGCCCCTACTGCTGTGGTAACCTCTTTCGAACGTGAAGCAGAAGCCATCCTGGCAGACCGCATCATCCGCAAGAGGGGAAAACCAAATGACACGGAGTATCTTGTGAAGTGGAAAGGAACCTTGGATAGTGATAACAGTTGGGAACACGAAGGTTTATTTTGGCAATTCCGCAAGCTTATTGAGGAATTTCGACAATAACAGACTTCGAGGTCAATGCCTGATCAGGTGGGGGAGGGTGTAACAACCCGCCCGTTTCTAGACGGTCCGCCACATTTCTAACTGAATGGTATAGTTGGTAGGCCTGAAGTAATAAACAATGTTAGCTACCAGCTAGTGTATAGAGAATGCTGGATAGCTAGCATTGCAGAATACGAGGTGCAATCTTGGCCCTTCAGTTGAGAGGATCCTCACCCTTTATTTTGAAATTTAAACCAAAGCTGCCTGCTAGTGTATAGAAAGCTGGATGACTAGGTTTACAGAATACAAGGTGCAATCTTGGCCCTTCAAGCTGGGATGATCCTCACCCTTTATTTTGAATTTATAAAATGAGGGAGAGATGTCTCATTGTAACCATCCCATATTTTCTGAGTTATAGAGCAATATACATCTCTTCTCTCAAACTCTTGCTTATATTTTTGTTTTCAAGTTCATATCTTTCAGGCTTAGCTTAGCCAAGTCCCTTATTAGCTCGGTTAAGCGCCGAACGGTGGTCAAGTTTTGGTCTCAACCTCTGATCCTGTGACAACTGGGTAGAAATCATATTGCGTGAGCATCCACAAGGACCATTGCAATGCTTTGTTTTAATTAAACAGTCAGATTCCCCTTGTCCGTACCAGTTCTGAGCTGGCTGTTCGACGCCCGGGGAAGGCCCCTGAGGGAGTCGTTCCCAATCTGTCCCCCGATCGGCACGCGGCGACCAGTTCTTACTGTGGGAGTAGCTCGAGCAGTCTGCCGACAGCCGACGGGTTTGGGACTGGGACCCCCGTGCCCAGCCTTCAGAACCAATCCTTTTCCCGAAATTACAGATCCATTTTGCCGACTTCTCTTGCCTATATTGTTCCATCGACCAGAAGTTGTTCACCTTGGAGGCCTGATGCAGTTATGAGTACGATTGGGCATGGACAGCACTCGGTTCTCTGGATTTTCAAGGGCCGCCAGGGGTGCACCGGACACCGCGCAACGTGCGGTGCTCTTCCAGCCATTGGACCCTACCTCTGGCTGAGCCATTTCCAGGGTGGGCAGGCTGTTAAATAGAAAAGATAACTCTTCCCGAGGCCCCCGCCGACGTCTTCAGACTCCCTAACATTTCCGTCAACCGCCACGTCCCGATTCAGGAATTTTAACCTGATTCCCTTCCGGTTTATCCTGCATCGCCAATTCTGCTTAACCAAAAATTGCCTACTTGGAGCTCTTGATTCCATGGCGCGGCTCAACGAAGCAGCCGCGCCGTCCTACCTATTTAAAGATTGAGAATAGGTCATGGGCGTTGCGCCCCCGATGCCTCTAATCATTGGCTTTACCTGATAGAACTCGCACGCGAGCTCTAGTTATCCTGAGGAAAACTTCGGAGGGAACCAGCTACTAGATGGTTCGATTAGTAGTTCGCCCCTATAACCAAGTCAGACGAATGATTTGCATGTCAGTATCGCTGCGGGCCTCCACCAGAGTTTCATCTGGCTTCGCCCCGCTCAGGCATAGTTCACCATCTTTCGGGTCCCAACAGATATGCTCGCACTCGAACCCTTCTCATAAGATCAAGGTCGGTCTGCGGTGCACCCTCGGGGAGGATCCTGCCAATCAGCTTCCTTGCGCCTTGCAGGTTTACGCACCCGTTGACTCGCACACATGTCAGACTCCTTGGTCCGTGTTTCAAGACGGGTCAAATGCGGAGCCCGCAGGCCAACACCAGGAGCGAACAGATGCAGAAGCACACCGAAGGGGCTCTGCCCCGCCACGATTACGGCGACGGCATTCTACAGGCATATCTACTGCCGGGCTTTGGCCACCACCCCAATCCGCGCTGGTCCGCGCCCCGAGCCGATAGGCGGACAAGCTCTCGTCATTCCGCATACGACCGGGGTGAATCGCCGGCCCCTATCTACTTCCCGCCCGACAATTTCAAGCACTCTTTAACTTTCTTTTCAAAGTCCTTTTCATCTTTCCCTCGCGGTACTTGGTCGCTATCGATCTCTCGCCTGTATTTAGCCTTGGACGGAATTTACTGCCCGCTTAGGGCTGCATTCCAAAACAACCCGACTCGCCGACAGCGCTTCGTGGTACAATATGGTCCGGGCATGACAGGGCTCTCACCCTCTTTGGTGCCCCTTTCCAGGGGACTTGGGCCCGGTCCGCCGTTGAGGACGCTTCTCCATACTACAATTCGGATGGCAGAGCCATCAGATTCTTAAGCTGGGTTGTTCCCGGTTTGCTCGCTGTTGCTAAGGGAATCCTTATAAGTTTATGTTCCTCCGCTTATTGATATGCTTAAACTCAGCGGGTAATCCTGCCTAACCTGGGGTTGTGGTCATAGCGCACGGCGCTGGAAGGTCTATCTTCAGTCCCGTATGCGCGACAGGATAATGCACGACAACTCGCGAGTTGAATGGACCAACCACCACTTGTCGTGACATCAGTCGCACCGGACTAGCATTTTTGCCAACCGCGCCTTGATACACGGGAGGCCACAATCTGACCCCACGCACGGACCCGGTGACCCAGTTTTAGGGCTCGGGGTAGAGCGGGCGACGTGATGCGTGACGCCCAGGCAGACGTGCCCTCGGCTTGACAGCTTCGGGCGCAACTCGCGTTCAAAGACTCGATGGTTCTCGAGATTCTACAATTCATACCATGTATTGTATTTCGCTGCGTTCTTCATCGATGCGAGAGCTGAGATATCCATTGTCGAGAGTCATTTTCATTTCGTAATGGACCGAGGCCTAACATGGCACATCGCGGACGGGGCAAGGATAGGCTGGCCCTTATTTTTCGTTTCCCTTTGCGTATTCCACATCGGGGTTCATTGTTTGAGGGGCGTTCGCCCCGACTCGGGACCGACACGTGGGATGGGGATGAGCCGCCTCTCCCGCGTCAGCCCCGTATCGTTTAAATGGGTTCACAGGTTGTTCTGCCTTCGTAGGGTTCGACAATGATCCTTCCGCAGGTTCACCTACGGAAACCTTGTTACGACTTCTCCTTCCTCTAAATGATAAGGTTCAGTGGACTTCTCGCGACATCGCGGGCAGCGAACCGCCCATGTCGCCACGATCCGAACACTTCACCGGATCATTCAATCGGTAGGAGTGATAGACGGTTTGTAGAAAGGGCAGGGACATAGTCAACTCGAGCTGATGACTCGCACTTACTAATAATTCCTCGTTCAAGACCAACAATTGTAATGATCTATCCCCATCACGATGAAATTTCAAAGATTACCCGGGCTTGTTGGCCATGGCTATAGACTCATTGAATACATCAATGTAGCGCGCGTGCGGCCCAGAACATCTAAGGGCATCATAGGCATGTTATTGCCTCAAACTTCGGCGGCCTAAAAGGCCGTAGTCCCTCTAAGAAGCTAGCTGCTGAGGGATACCGTCGCATTGCTAGTTAGCAGGCTGAGGTCTCGTTCGTTAACGGCATTAACCAGACAAATCGCTCCACCAACTAAGAACGGCCATGCACCACCACCCATAGAATCAAGAAAGAGCTCTCAGTCTATCAATCCTTACTATGTCTAGACTTGGTAAGTTTCACCGTGTTGAGTCAAATTAAGCCGCAGGCTGCACTCCTGGTGGTGCCATTCCGTCAATTCCTTTAAGTTTCTACCTTGTGACCATACTCCCCCCGGAACCCAAAAAATTTGATTTCTCATAAGGTGTCGGCGGAGTCCTAAAAGCAACATCCACCGATCCCTGGTCAGCATCGTTTATGGTTGAGACTAGGACGGCATCTGATCGTCTTCGAGCTGCCAAATTTCATTCTTGATTAATGAAAACATCCTTGGCAAATGCTTTCGCAATTGTTCGTCTTTCATAAATTGAAGAATTTCACCTCTGACTATGAAATACGATTGCCCCCGACTGTCCCTGTTAATCATTACTCCGATCCCGAATGCCAACTCAATAGGATCGAAATCCTATAATATTATCCCATGCTAATCTACGCAGAGGGTAGGCTTGCTTTGAGCACTTTAATTTCTTCAAAGTAACCGTGGCGAAGGCACGACACGGCCAGTTAAGGCCAGGAGCGCATCACCGGCAGGAGGGACGAGATGACCGGTGCACACCTGAGGCGGACAGGCTGACCCATCCCAAAGTCCAACTACGAGCTTTTTAATTGCAACAACTTAAATATATGCTATTGGAGCTAGAATTACCATGGCTACTGGCACCAAACTTGCCCTCCAATGGATCCTTGTTAAGGTATTTAGATTGTATTCATTCCAATTACCAGACTCTTTGAGCCTGGTATTGTTTTTTATTGTCACTACCTCCCCGTGTCAGGATTGGGTAATTTGCACACCTGCTGCCTTCCTTGGATGTGGTAGCTGTTTCTCAGGCTCCCTCTCTGGAATCGAACCTTAATTCTCTGTCACCCGTCACCACCATGGTAGGCCACTATCCTACCATCGAAAGTTGCTAGGGTAGAAATTTGAATGATGTATTGCCGGCAGGAGGGCCGTGCGATCCGTTGAGTTATCATGAATCATCGCAACAACAGGCAGAGCCCGCGTCGACCTTTTATCTAATAAATGCATCCCTTCCAAAAGTTGGGGTTTGTTGCACGTATTAGCTCTAGAATTACTATGGTTATCCGAGTAGTAGATACCATCAAACAAACTATAACTGATTTAATGAGCCATTCACAGTTTCACAGTCTGAATTAGTTCATACTTACACATGCATGGCTTAATCTTTGAGACAAGCATATGACTACTGGTAAGATCAGCCAGGTAGCATTCCTCACTGACGCCGACATCGCACAAGGCACGACGTCCCCTAAGGGTTGAGGGCTCGAGACGAGCGTGCGACCGTCGTACGCAGTTAGCGACGAATGCTAGTTTCAGGCAAAGAGAGGCCAAGAACCCCATATCGTCTTGGTGTGCCGCATCCGAGAGATCGAATGACGCACCATGGGCCACGTCTGCCGTACTTATAGGAGTGAGCAACATGGAACATGGGACGTGCTTAGGGGTAACCCCCACGTTGTCCACGGAGTCAGGCGCAAGGCGAAAGATGGACGATGTGGCTTTATACTGCCGTCTTCATAGGTATGCAACATAGGAAACCGACCGGCAGATTGAGGCAATGTAAGCACTCGGCCTACAAATGAAGAGGAAAGTAGGGGCGGACGTCGCTGCTCAAGCAGGGATGCAACCGACCCATACAATCCGACCCCCACTCACGCGCTATCATGTTCGCAATGCCCAGACCACCAAGCCAGTAACCGCCCCACCGTCTATAAAAGGAAGCCTTTCAGGCAAACGGAACCGGCGAGATGGCCCGAGCACGTACCGCTAGGCACAAAGAATTTATGAGGGACAAAGGACAGGAACGACACGAGCTAAATGACTAGGCTGCACGTTGCAAGCTTAGGAGCCTACTTGTGGTGCCCGACCAAGCACGGAGTGCACGCACTAGAGGTACCAACCGAAAGCGGACTTCCTACCCACGCGGTGCTTGGATCGCCATGACACTAGACCATGTCCGTCACATTACGACTCAGCGAGGACCATGGCATCGTGTACTAGGCGATCAAGCATCGCGTAGACCCATAGGAACACACCACTGGACGGCTTTGAGAGAGCACGATGCTTGGATCGCCACACCATTGAAGCTCTAGCCATCGTCTCATCGTAACGCTCAAGTCGTCACTTAACGAAAACCAAGGCCGCGTGTTAGGCGATTCGCGCATCGCGCATGCCCCTATCGTCCCCCTGTATGCACTCGTATGCACGGAACGGGACAATTAAACTACCTTCCTGCCCACGTGGTGGTTGGATCACCATGACACTAGGCCACGTCCGTCACATTACGACTCAGCGACGACCATGGTATCGTGTGCTAGGCGATTCACTTATCTTACAGGCCTGTCGAAACCAACCGAGGAATGGCTTCAAGAACGCATGGTGCTTGGATCGCCACAACATTGAAGCATCAGCAATCGTCTCATCGCAATGCTCGCGTCGTTGCTTAAGGAAAGCTAATGCCACGTGTGCTAGGTGATTCGCGCATCACGCATGCCTCCACCGTCCCCCTGTATGCACCCGTATGCACAGAACGGGACAAGCAAACTACCTTTCTGCCCACGCGGTGCTTGGATCGCCACAACACTAGACCACATCCGTCGCATTATGACTCAGCGAAGACCATGGCGTCGTGTGCTAGGTGATTCGGGCATCGCACGAACACGTTAGAACCCACTCGGGGATGGCTTTAAGGCCGCATGGTGCTTGGATTGCCACGACATTGAAGCATCAGTTATCGTCTTATCACAACGCTCGCGTCGTTGCTTAACGAAAGCCAATGCCACGTGTGCCTGGCGATTTGTGCATCACGTTTGCCCCCATCGTCTCCCAAGTGCCACCCAAGCCCACCGGGGCTTGGATCGCCCCGACACTAGACCATGGCGACGCGCATCCACTCGGCAATGGCCATGGCTTCATGTGCTAGGAGATTCGCGCATCGTACAAGCCCAACAACACGACGAGAGACGGGAATATCCCCCAATGTGTACCTAGCCGGCGGCACGGGGATGGCTAGTTTTGTGCTTGGGCGACCACTCGCCCTCTTATTAGCCATCCAAATGACGTCGACGGTGTTGCGGCACCAAGATGGATAATGAAGGGCTAGGGAAGCCACCACATTCCACATTAGCCATCCAGGTGCCGCATCGAGAGACATGCTGGGGGACGCGGGGCGTGGGTGGCACGACCCAAACGCACGGGTATGCAATACAATACCTCGGCGTTATTCACTCGGTAGGCATTCCCACCCACGATATAGCCCACGATATAGCCCACAATGTGCCACGAAGTGCCCACAACGCCCCCCCGCATGGACCTCGACCATGGGGCTTGACACCACATACCCCCTTATAGTACATTTAGATGCAAAAACCCAAGTGACAGCAGTAGCGTACATTTTGTCAGAGATTCATAATGGGTGTTTTACACAATAAAAGGCCCCATATGACATGATCTTCGTACCCAACTTCATCCTTCTTGATAGCATATGATATCCAAATGCTTCAAGATTATTTTTTTTGAAAAAATATTTTTTAATATTTAATAATTGCGAAAAATAGGAAAAAATCAGAAAAACTAGTATAAAATTCAAAAAAAATTATATTAATTCATACATTAATTAGTTAAATGATATTCAAAAATATTTTTTTCGAAAAATTAATTTTTAATATTTAAAAATTACGAAAAAAGGGAAAAATCAGAAAAAATACTAGAAAATTTAAGAAAATTTATATTACTTCATAAATTAATTAGTTTACATGATATTTGGTGTTAAAATTTATTTTGGAAGGATTGGGAACCTGATTAATCTAATTCGCCTCACAAATGTGACGAACTGTTATTCGGACAAGGGAAAGGTTAAGACCATTTCATAGATTTGGAAACCACTTGTAAAAGGACATCAATGTCCACATTTGTGTCATAATACATTTCGCATGCCCAATACCCACGAATGCTTAACATTGCCCGTCGTGCCCAACGTCCCCCAGTAGTGCCAAAGTCGTCCCCCAACATCCCCCATCGTCCCCTAAGCGTACCCCTAAAGTGCCCCAGTCGTGCCCCAACAGTGCCCTAGTCATGCCCCAACAGTACCCCAATAGCGCCCCTTGAGCGCCCCGCACACGCCACTTGAGCGCACCATCGTACGGTATGCGCACCTCATGTGCGCAACCTCATGCGGCATGGGTGCCCCATGCGCGCACCTTCGTGCCGTATGCGGGCCATATGCACACACGATGCAAGCACCTTCGTGCCGCATGCGGGCCACATGAGCGCACCATAGTGCGGCATGCGTGCCAAGGTCTTCTTTCCCCGCTGTTTCTGCCAAGCCCGTTCCCTTGGCTGTGGTTTCGCTGGATAGTAGACATGGACAGTGGGAATCTCGTTAATCCATTCATGCGCGTCACTAATTAGATGACGAGGCATTTGGCTACCTTAAGAGAGTCATAGTTACTCCCGCCGTTTACCCGCGCTTGGTTGAATTTCTTTACTTTGACATTTAGAGCACTGGGCAGAAATTACATTGCGTGAGCATCCGCAGGGACCATCGCACTGCTTTGTTTTAATTAAACAGTTGGATTCCCCTTGTCTGTACCCGTTTTGAGCTGGCTGTTTGACACTCGAGGAAGGCCCCCGAGGGAGCCGTTCCCTGTCCGTCCCCCGGCCAGCACGAGGCTACCCACTCTCGCCGTGGGAGCAGCTCGAGCAGTCTGCCGACAGCCGACGGGTTCGGGACTAGTGTCACACCCCAACTCGACCCCTCTTACGATCAGTTAGGACGGAACTCTTGTAGTCATCCTTACTTCACCCAAAACAATCACCCACGGTTATACCATATATACAATTATATCTGATGAAAATAAGTACCAACATATTACATGATTATCATATATTACAACATTAACATAACACACAATTTAGCATATAAGAAGCCAACATCACATAAATAGGTTATATCATAGAAGTAAGTTATAAACAATTAAAGTCACATAAGCAATAAACTTCACATAAGACAAGTTAATCACATAACTCACATTGGTCACTTAAAGTACATTGAGCACTTAAAGCACGTTGTTTCACATAAGCTAGTTATAAACAATTAAAACCACATGAACAACTAACTTCACACAGACACTTCAATCACATAATAGACATTAATCATAAAATGCATATTAACTACAAAATATTGAGTACGTAAGACACGTTATCACATAAAACATATTGACCACATTAGTTCACTTAACACATAAAGCATATTGATCACATAGAAAGTTAGACACATAAGTAAATAAATCACATAAACATATTAACATATGTTTCACTTTTCTTTCACTTAATACATACTTGCATGCTTAGACCACTACCCAAATTCCGAGGATACCCCGGTTGACAGCTAAACATGCGCTCTGATACCACTTAAATGTCACGCCCTAACTTGACCCCTCTTACGATCAGTCAGGACGCAACAAAATTTCGACAGCATAACGACAGTAACATGAACATCAGGGCTTTAAACCAACCCTTAAGAACAACATACATCAAACTCCACAAATCACCAACCAACTCCACAATCAAATTAACAACATACAACACAACTATTTCATACATTAAACACACTTTCATCAACTCATTCATAGTTATGTGCCTCCGTTCCAACATAATACATTTACTATATAACATACACTTCCAAAATAGATTATAGCCTACCTTGCAACCTAATCATGTTCCAAAACAAGACTACTAGACTAGCAACACTTAATTCATTATCTTTACAACATCTTATACATCATAAACTTCTAAGTAAATACAAAACATCTAGTTTTAATATACAAGATAACAAAAGATAACTATATCTCAGATATCAAAGACAAGACATTGGCACATAGGACTTGTCCACATAAAGCACATTCTTAGCTTCCTGAGGCAAGTACCTGTATTCTTGTTCTGTAACACCTGTATGCATGCAATAATTGAGAGTGAGCTTAAATAAAACAAGCCCATTGAGGATTCGATGGATCTCTAACAATATTTACTATATTCCTTGGAAATTATCCTTTGAGCAGTAAACACACAATAAACATCAATAACAATATAAACACATAAACTATTGTTAGAGGTTGTGCAGTATAAGTATAGATTAATTTCACAGCAAGATAACCAATATGCTTAATCGATAAACCTTTGAGATGAAAACTAAAACGGATGCAATAACTTCATGTAAACTGAGTCTGTAACAATTATGTTATAGGTGATGTTGCAACATTAACTGAAATATTATTTCTATCATACACCGTTAACAATCTGTTTCTCTAATTGCTTAGTTAGTTTATTCCACTTAATGTTCCAACATGAGTAGTAACAGTAAACAACAGCTGAAATAAAAAGCTATAACAGAAATAAAGAACACCAAGATTTAACGTGGTTCAACCGTGCGGTCTACGTCCACGGGACCTCTCTTGGTCCAACAAACCTGTTCATTAAGAAACAACAAGTTACAACATCAATGGACTTACACAAGTAAAAACTCCCTCTTGACCTTTGACGCCTAGATGAAGAACTCCTTAATGAACTTCGGTTTGGCGAGCTCCCCTCGACATGCAACGTTCTCTCCCGCGAACTACACCTTCTTCTCCCGAAGAATGAGTAAAGAAGACAGTAATCTAATCACTCAAAGACTCATACAAATTGCTCATGACTTACTATCAAATAAAATAAAATTGCAACACTTAATATAATCAAGCACTAGAACTCAGATCGTGTTGCAACATCACTTGGAACACTGGACAGAAAACTCTTTTGTATTTTTTATTGTAGCTCACTGTTTCTGCTTCCATCTGCTCCGTCTTTGCTGCGACCTTTTGCCTCATATTTATAACCAATTGCTGCTGCAAATCATCTTGGGCTGCAAGAAAAACCTTTACTCATAAAACCCTAATCTCCTTTTCCTTATGAATATGCAATTAATGTCATTCCTTAATTAGCACAAATCTTCTTCTCATATGGTAAGTTACCATAAGATTTTTCCTACACAATATAAAAGGTAAAAGCACAAGTATGGTAATATCATAAGTTTGTCTAAAACATAGCCAATCAAATCCCAATTAATTTAATTGCCTTAACAATCAAAATTCAATCAATTTAATTGTCAATCAGTCTGATTTTCTTAACAATCTCCCCCTTTGGCTTTGTTTTGGCAAAACCCTGATATCATAGTCAATGTAACCTCCTATCAATGTAACCTCTTATTCCCAAGTGCACAAAGACAGACGCAACAAATGAACATCCTTGGTGCAACATTTAGTAGAACAGCAGTATTAGAACAATGATCAGCCAGTAGCAGCACAACAACTAAGCAGTAGCAGTTAGTAGCAGCACAACATATCTTTCTCCCCCTTTTTGCCAAACCAAAGGCAAAAAAGCATAAGCAGAGTATCAAAGCAATAAAGCTAGCAAAGTAAATGATCAGCAACATATATAAGGATGTATCAGAGCAAAAATGGTCATGTTTCAACAGTCAGTTACAGCAAAATGGAAACATAGATAAAAAAGTATCAAAGCAGCAAAGATAATGACCCTGCAAAAGATAGTAACCCAAAGATGATAATCTTGTTGCAACAATCAGTAAACCATCCCAACAACCCAGTCATTATATCAGGAAAAGAATAAGAAGCAGCAACCAAACTCAATAGCAACAACAATCACTAGCTGCACCAGTAGAGCAGCTAAACCTGTTACAATAATCATCTCCTCCTCAAGCAACAATCAACATGTAGTAATAGCAATAACATAGTTTCCCCCTTTGCCAAAAGATACCAAAGTAGAAACGCAAAGTACCAGACCAAAACTAAAATCAGTAAAGTATTAAAGTGATAATCATTAAACAACCAACATTCACGCAGTAGTTGTTTCAGAAGCTGGTCCAATATTGCCTTCAGCTCGAGGCTCCCCTTGAATGTCAACTTCTTGCAAAACCTTGTGAGAAAGATGGAACGGATGGGACAACTTCATATAGGATTCAACCTGATCGTGGATAGCCTTTTGAGCAGTTAAGTAGCACAATTGTAGCAACTAAGTAACACAATAGTAGAATAAAAACAATTAAGCATATAAATTGTAAGTCTCATAAAGCAAAGACAAAAAAGCAAATTGTAAGCAAAATAGTAAAAACTGAAAAAAAATTGTTCAGCAATCCAAACCAACAAAAAAAAATCAATGACATAAGTTGCATCAGATTATCCAAAAGCAATTGAGAACCGATGTTGCAACAATATTTTTCACAGTATCTCCAATTTGCTCAAAATCCCCTGATATTTCACCCAATTTTTTTTTTCAAAAATTAAAACAGATTTAAAATGCATGATATGTTTAGGAAGCATAAAGTCACTCAAGAAACTTTACTCATCAATACTCATTTCAGTCCAGGATTTAATTAATGAACCATGTGTGTGTGAGTGGCTGAATTCTGAAACAGATAGCTTTCACCATCAAACTTGCAAGGTATAAGAACTTTTCCAATCAGCTCAAACATACCTGATCGTCTATTTATCTCGCAGGAAAACTGGTAGCTTGCACACTATATTTCTTTTCACACGTATTTTTTTCACTATTTCAGCTCATGTTGCAACTGACAACTTTCACACTAATCTCTTTTATTTTGGATTAGGTAGCTCTTTCCAGTGCTTGATAACCACAATATTTCCTGCCCTTTTTCTTTCTTTTTGATCTCAAGGATGAATAGAATACAGGAATGGATTTAGAGAAACTTCTCTCTTTATCCCTAGTCATTAGAAAGTTCAAGCTCCTGCACTTGCAGACCATCAAGATAAGCTTTCTCAATCAGTATTCAGTGTGTACAAGGAAGTATGGTTCATTAACTAAATCACAAGTTGAATTGAATATTAGATTTTCAGATTTCTCAAGCTTCTTTCAAGCTCCTGTGGCAATCCATGATGCAATATTATAGACTACAAATCCCTAAAGATTTTCTTAGGGTTTCAATTCTCAAAGGATCTAAAGCTTTAGTTGAGATTTTTGTCAATTGATTTTCTGTTGCAACATGTTCTAAAACAATGGTTCCCATTTCAACAAGTTCATAGATAAACTAATTCAATTCCTTATGCATAACATTTACCCAAAATTCATCTTCTAAAGTATCTTTCACATTTTTGGGTTCTAAGAGAGAAGTATAGCACCTATACCTTACCATGTCCTAATAGTTCAGCTTGGATTTACCTCTAGTTCAGATTATATCATGTATTGATCCAATCACATCCTCTGCTGCATGATTTTTGTAAACTTGAGGCATTTCAGCTTGAATTTCTTTAGTGCTAACTTCTGTTGTTACACTGCTTGTTGTAACATCGCATGAACCAATGTCCTCCTTCTCAGTCTCTGTCTCTAGCGTTACAACAGTATTTCTCATAGTAGATTTCTTCGTCTGTTCTTTATTCGGTGTTGCAACACCGTCTACAACATCAGCATTCATCTTACTGGTGCTTCCTTCTTCCAGCAATTTTCCTGTCTGCTTGTTCCTTAGCTTTGGCACACCTCGTACTGCACAGGTATTGTTGTAACACGGCAATGATTGTTCATGAGATAGTGTAAGCATGTAACAGTTGTCAGATGACCTTTTCCCTATAAGCACACAATTATTAGATACATCTAACACATGGCAACCATCTTTAGTGAAATTCACAAACAAACCCTGATCACACTATTGACTGATACTAATAAGATTAGCCTTCAGCCCTTCAACATGCTGTACTTTCTTGAGACTTGGAACCCTTTTAATCTCAAGTGTTCCTCTTCCTAGAATTTTTCCTTTAATACCATCTCCAAAAGTAACTTGGCCTTTATCGTACTCCTTCTAGCTGCTCAATGCTTCACGCATACATGTCATATGTCTAGAACCCCCACTATCAAAATACCAAGAGTTAGTAGCACAGGCTTGTGTAGAAGGATAAGCTGCAAAACAAGTTAAATCAGATTTCTTCACCCATAATTGTTTTTCCTTGGGCTGTGAAAACATATGTGAGGATCTTTTTTGTTGATTGAGAGACTTACCTTTTTCCTGCATTCTTTGGAGCCTGAAGCAGTGAGGTTTGATGTGTCCAGGTATAAGGCAGTAATGGCAGATGGGAACAAACCTGTTCTTTTTCCTTTGTTTCTTTTGCACTGTTGCAATCCATGTTGTAACACCAGTAGCTAAAAGTTCTTCTCTGACCTTCTGTAAAGTTGCGACTTCTTGTTTCTGTACAAGATTTTCTGAGCTTTTGACAAAGACAGTTTTTCTAAAAGATTCTTCTCCATAAAAACCAAGTCATGTATGGTCTTTGCTTGATTTTTGAATGGATAGCATATGATCAAGCTTTTCAGTCTCGGAATTCAGCATCTTCACATTACGCTGCATCTGTTTCAATACATATTGCAACACCTGAACTTCCTCCAGTCTTTCGGCAGCCAATTTTTCCAGTTCTGATTTTTGTTTTTCCAAATCCAGAATCCTCAATTCCAATCCTTGGTTTTTCTTGCATATGATCACCCATTTTTCGTACATA
Organism: Ehretia macrophylla; assembly: GCA_037974665.1. NCBI lineage: Eukaryota > Viridiplantae > Streptophyta > Magnoliopsida > Boraginales > Ehretiaceae > Ehretia > Ehretia macrophylla. Next base: position 23,045,009 of record CM075779.1, read on the forward strand.
TCTTTGTACGTATTCATAATTTCTTCGTCATACAAGTCACCATCACTTTCTGACTCAGCACAGTCATCTTCACTCAATTCTTCCTCTGTTTCATTCAGTGTTGCAATACCTATAGCATCTTCTTCTTCGTTCAGTCTGGTCTCTCGTTGAACTGTTGCAATATTGAATGCAACAAAGTTACTGATGTGCTCCTCGTCACTTTCTGTGCATTCTTCTGACTCCTTATCACTCCAGGTAACATTCATTGCCCTCTTCTTTTTCTTCAAGGTGTTTGCACATTCATATTGGATATGACCAAAATCCTCACATTCATGACATTGAATTCTTTTACCTTTTTTCTTTTCATTCGTCGGTTTAAAGCTTCGTTTCTTAAATGAGTCAGACCATGTTGCAACTTGAGGCTTCTTTTCAAAGTTTGACTGTCTAAAGCCACTTCTCCGTTTGTCCCACTTCTTTAAGACTTTGTTAAAAGATTTCAGAGTCCTCATCATCCGAAGAGCTTATTGTTTCTTTTCTTTCCACTTTGGTCCGCAAAACAATGCATTTTTCTTTCCTTTTCTGCTTAAACTTCATCTCAAACATTTGAAGTGACCCCATCAATTCATCAATTTTGAGTTCATCAACATTCTTGGATTCTTCTATGGCAGCAACTTTGATTCCAAATCTGTCTGGAAGAGAGTGCAAGGTTTTTCTCACAAGCTTTGAATCTGAATATTTTTCTCCTAAAGCAAAAGATTCATTAGCAATGTCGCACAAATTGGCATTGAAATCGGCAATAGTTTCATCTTCCTGCATCCTCAGTTCTTCGAATCTAGTGGCAAGCATCTGCAACTTTGATCTTCTGACTGATGTTGTACCCTTATATGCTGTTTGCAAAATCTTCCAAGCTTCCTTAGCAGATTCATACGTCGAAATTAACTTGAATTGATTCAAGTCAACAGCATTGAATATCGCATTTAGTGCCTTTGAATTCCAACTTGCCAGAAGGTCTTCAGCCTTGGTCCATTCTATTTCAGGTTTAGTTGCAACATTGCCCTGATCATCTGTTATGGTGGGAGTTGTCTAGCCAGTCAAGATTACTTTTCACGCCTTCTCATCAATAGACTTGATAAATGCCCTCATTCGAGCCTTCCAATACGAGTAATTCATTCCATCCAACGGCGGTGATTTAGAGATTATACCTCCTTCACACAAGGTGTCTATACCTATTCCAGCAAAACAACAACTCAAAACTCCCAATTATCTAACCGAATTAGTTTGTAACCTGCTCTGATACAACTTGTTAGAGGTTGTGCAGTATAAGTATGGATTAATTTCACAACAAGATAACCAATATGCTTAATCGATGAACCTTTGAGATGAAAACTAAAACGAATGTAATAACTTGGTGTAAACTGAGTCTGTAACAATTCTGTTATAGGTGATGTTGCAACATTAACTGGAATATTAGTTCTATCACACACCGTTAACAATCTGTTTCTCTAATTGCTTAGTTAGTTTATTCCACTTAATGTTCCAACATGAGTAGTAACAGTAAACAACAGCGGAAATAAGAAGCAATAACAGAAATAAAGAACACCAAGATTTAACGTGGTTCAACCGTGCAGTCTACGTCCACGGGACCTCCCTTGGTCTAACAAACCTGTTCATTAAGAAACAACAAGTTACAACATCAATGGACTTACACAAGTAAAAACTCCCTCTTGACCTTTGATGCCTAGATGAAGAACTCCTTAACGAACTTCGGTTTGGTGAGCTCCCCTCGACTTGCAACGTTCTCTCCCGAGAACTACACCTTCTTCTCCCGAAGAATGAATAAAGAAGACAGTAATCTAATCACTCAAAGACTCATACAAATTGCTCATGACTTACTGTCAAATAAAATAAAATTGCAACACTTAATACAATCAAGCACTAGAACTCAGATCGTGTTGCAACATCACTTGGAACACTGGACATAAAACTCTTTTGTATTTTCTATTGTAGCTCACTATTTCTGCTTCCATCTGCTCCATCTTTGCTGCAACCTTTTGCCTCATATTTATAACCAATTGCTGCTACAAATCATCTTGGTTGTAGGAAAAACCTTTACTCATAAAACCCTAATCTCCCTTTCCTTATGAATATGCAATTAATGTCATTCCTTAGTTAGCACAAATCTTCTTCTCATATGGTAAGTTACCATAAGATTTTTCCTACACAATATAAAAGGTAAAAGCACAAGTATGGTAATATCATAAGTTTTGCTAAAACATAGCCAATCAAATCCCAATTAATTTAATTGCCTTAACAATCAAAATTCAATCAATTTAATTGCCAATCAATCTGATTTTCTTAACAACTATAATGACCATTCAATAAAGGATACTCTAGTTGATGTAGCTCCAAACGCCATCACGATCTCAACCAACTTCTTATCACCCCCATGACACATACACCCGAGGTACCTTACTAGCCCTACCCTCCATGGCATCTCTGCCCATCCGAGATGAGGGTAGCCTCTGATTGCCATGCCGTTTTCGACCCGATGGCCCGATACCGCCCGAGAAGTGGCACACACATACCAAGACTCATCAATAATAATAAACATTCAATCACAAGAGGACAACCTTTTCCGTTGACTATCTCCCGATTCATCAATAATCAATATTCAATAATCAATAATCAATAATCAATAATCAATTAATCATCAATCAATTAATAACTTTTCAACAACATAACATCAATTAATCAATTAACAACTAAACAACTAAGTTAGATGACAAAGTAGGCCACCCAACTTAACATGCATTAGACACACAACCAAACCCTAATCTAACCATCAACAACTCACAATTCAATCACTCAAACACCACCTGATCATCTAAAGGCATATATCAACATTTTAGAGAAAGGCAACCTAAACTTCTAATAAGCATAACTTACATTCTACTAATCGAAACAACTCCAAACCAGTTCCTATCCCTCAATCACTCAAGCAACTATAATGGCCTCCTCGGAAACCAACCAAAATACATCCAAATCAAGCCCAACAACCCTAAAACCTCAATGCACCTAGGGTGAAATTTCTGAACTTTCACACTGACATCACAATCAAAATTTAGGCATTACAACGGTACTACCCCGTATTTAACAAACTTTTACAAATCGACTGCAATCGATTCCAACCACTACAACTCAAAATATTCAACAAATAGCCAATAACTCAACTTTTAATAACCGAAAATAAAAATTCATGCTACAACGGTTCAAATCTTATATAAACGCATATAAACAATCCTTAGCATGCACTGAGCAATAATATAACATCAATTTAACTTTCTAACGGTTCAAAATTCAATTATACGCAAAAACATAAAATATGACATTTGAGATCTAGAATTTTTCTCTCACCTTTGATGTGTTTTGATGCAAGAAAGATGTAGAATGGATGCCAAACAAGTGAAATCAAGCTTTGAATGAAGTGACTTGGACTTGAATTGCAAAATCTATGTGAAAAATGCTTTGAAAAACCTTGAAAATGCCTTCTTTCTTCTCCGTTATGGATTTTTGGTAATGTGTGTGTAAAATGAGTATGTTTTGTGAGCTTTTAATGTGTGTTGATGATATATTAAGCAAAGGTCAAACAAATAAAAGAAAGTCAAAGTTGACACTTAATTATTTTTAGTGTTTTCTTGTCTTTTAATTCCATTTTAGACTATTTCTTGCTCAAAACATTAAATTGACACTTAAACTAATTCTAGATAATATATTTTAGGTGACAAAGAGTTTTACATTCAAACATTTCCACCCGAGTTAGCTTAACATTCAAATATTTCCACTCGAGTCAGCTTAAAACTCGTTTTTCGCAAAAGAAAGTGTAAAAACCTTTAAAATTTCGAAACTGATTCCAAATCCATTTTAATCAAACACGGGTCTATTAATACTCGAGGACTATGTTTTAAAACGTTTAAAACACCCTAGTAAAAATTTTAGCGGACAGGTGTTCAAAACACTATTCACTAAAACCAGCGATAAAATTTATGATGCCGATTTTGATAAAAATTTCATGAATGCACACATAGCATATATTAGGAATATGAATCACATATTTAACACATTCTAACTCATATAACAAATAAACAGGTCAAATCACGCAAATCATGGCGAAGACACATAAATCGAGACAAAGACAAAAACTGGGGTTTCGCATTCCCTCTCCTTAAAACAATTGCGTCCGCGCAATTCTCGAACTGACCCACAATTAAATCCTCAATCGTTACACTTAACAATACTTCTCTTAGTTCTCATTTATCTCTTAGGATGACACCTAACCAAAGACCTCAAAAAAACAAACTCTGTTGACTGCAAGATAATTATCATAATTCCAAGACAATCTTCAATTCATAATTCTCTCCCACCTAATATCATATTGCATATGAAAAAAATTACAACTCCAAGGTCTTAGCATGACACCACTACTTATCAATCATCCCTTACTACACAAAAGAGCTCTATGAACACCCCGAAGGTTTAAGAACTCATTCACGATAACTTGAATGATTACTGATCAAGGGAATATCTCAAAAGTGACATTGGTCAGAAAATGGCTCTTATGAAATTTACAAGGAAATAAGAATATGAAAAGTCATATTCGAGCCAACAATCAAGTTGAACAAGTGGTCAAATAGGTTAGAGAATCAAGAGGCTAATAGTTTAATAAGGAAGCATGATAACTAAGATAAGAAATGTCTCAGCACCTATCAGTTAAATAAGTACGAACAAAGGATGATGATGAGTCAAAACAGTGCTGAGTATGTTGAACAAAATTCCTAAACAAGTAGACATTTCAATTCTCGATGATTGTTCAAGGAACCAACAAGTAAGTTGTACTTGAGGCAAAATGAAATTAAGAAATAAGAGATGATTAATTCAATAGAAAATATGAGTGTCAAGATAATGAGTATCTCAGCACGCAATAACCAAAGAAGTATAAATAAGAAAGGACAGTGTTGATTATATATTAAATGAGCAATTACAAGAAAAATAATGGCTCAGGATTTAATAATAAAACAATAGGATTAACAAAGATCAACAAGAATGACAATGATGTACTTAGGTAGGGAGTACATCAAGCAAGTGAAATTCGAACAAGTAAAATGGTATACCAAAGGAAAAATTACTTTCAAATGAATAGTAATAGGATGAAATAAAATATATTGAAATCAATGGCTGAAGATATAGAATGAAATATAGAAGTCTCAAACCTTAACTCCAATAAACGACATTGCTATAAGAAGCAAATATGAATGTGAAGAATAGAAACAATGTCAAATGAGTATAGGATCCATTAATCCAATAAGTAAAACTTTCAAGAAACAATTGATATGCTAGAAAAGTGTAACTCTCTCTCAAATAAGTGAGAATAGAATTAGAAAAGAATAATAGGATCAATAGAATAGGAAGCACAAAAGGGGTGTCCCACCTAAACATTTAAATACCAACAAGTCAAATCCTACAATCTATCTTCCTCCCAAAACAAGACACTAAGGAGATCTAGAGAACCTAAGGAGTCATAACAATCACCAAACAAGATAAATCACTCAAAAATTTTACATTCCGTACCAGACCAATCACCAAACAAGATAAATCACCGATTACCCAACAAGATTAACTAATGAAAACTCAAAAATCTGATAACACAATACAGATTCATACTAACCCATTATAACACAAGAGAATCCCCAATCAACAATTTAGAAAGTCACACCACCTAGAACTCAAAAGCTTGATGTAGGCAAGTAAATGTTCAGTCACCAAAATGCATTCTTATTTCCTCAAATAATTCTATCTCCCAACAATTACATCTTCGAATAAAGTAACTTTAGTTAGGAATCACTCCAATTGTCTCCAAGGTTTAAAGATCAAAACTCCAAAATATCCGTTAATAATATAGCAATCCCAAATAGTAGAAATATTCACATGTTATACCACACTTCATTCCATTCACAAATATACATCACTAATTCCTCAAATAAATTCATTCTAAAATAACCTCAAGGAAGTATAGTATGAGTTGAGACTCCAAAAGTGTCTAATCACAACCTCATGGAAACCTCAACTTATGATCCATCTCCAAGGAATAACAAGTTAAACATGACAACAAAAGTAATTATAATCATCAAGATACATTGCTATTTCTTCGAACAACTTCATTCTCACTAAAGGAACATCAAGAAAAGATCCACTAAACTGAGACTAAAATCCATAAACATAACAATTAAAATCTCATTGATAAATTACTAGAATAATAATAATTCAAAATCATGGCCTACCTCTATTTCCGAAAACTCTTGCAGTCATCCTTACTTCACCCAAAAGAATCACCCATGGTTATATCATATATACAATTATATCTCATGAAAACAAGTACCAACATATTACATGATTCTCAAATATTATAACATTATCACATAACACACAATTTAGCATATAAGAAGCCAACATCACATAAACAGGTTATATCATACAAATAAGTTATAAACAATTAAAGTCACATAAGCAATAAACTTCACATAAGACAAGTTAATCACGTAACTCACATTGGTCACTTAAAGTACATTGGGCACCTAAGGCTATCCTCAATGGAGTCTCTAAATTGTAAAACTTTCATAATTTAGGTATTTTTAGAGACTCCAGTCTCTAAAAGCAACACTATTCATGACAAAAGTACGTGGGATCCACCACTTTGGCTTAAAAGATGCCAATATAGAGACCCAGTCTCTATTTTTTCAACAAATTTGTGAAAGAAATGGAGACTGAGTCTCTATTTTGGCATCTTTTAAGCCAAAAGTGGTAGACCCCAAGTACTTTTATCATGAATAGTGTTATTTTTAGAGATTGGAGTCTCTAAAAACACCTAAATTAGAAAAGTTTTGCATTTGAAAACTCCATTGAGGATGCCCTAAAGCACATTGTTTCACATAAGCTAGTTATAAACAATTAAAACCACATGAACAACTAACTTCACACAGACACTTCAATCACATAAAACACATTTGTCACATAATACACATTAATCACAAAATGCATATTAACTACAACACATTGAGTACGTAAGACACGTTATCACATAAAACATATTGACCACATTGGTTCACTTAACACATAAAGCATATTGATCACATAGAAAGTTAGACACATAAGTAAATTAATCACATAAACATATTAACATATGTTTCACTTTTCTTTCACTTAATATATACTTGCATGCTTAGACCACTACCCAAATTCCGAGGATACCCTGGCTGACAACTAAACATGCGCTCTGATACTACTTAAATGTCACGCCCCAACTCGACCCCTCTTACGATCAATCAGGACGCAACGGAATTTTGACAGCATAACGACAGTAACATGAACATCAGGGCTCTAAACCAACCCTTAAGAACAACATACATTAAACTCCACAAATTACCAACCAACTCCACAATCAAATTAACAACATACAACACAACCATTTCATACATTAAACATACTTTCATCAACTCATTCATAGTTATGCGCCTCTGTTCCAACATAATACATTTACTATATAACATACACTTCCAAAATAGATTATAGCCCACCTAGCAACCTAATCATGTTCCAAAACAAGACTACTAAGCTAGCAACATTTAATTCATTATCTTTACAACATCTTATACATCATAAACTTCTAAGTAAATACAAAACATCTAGTTTTAATATACAAGATAACAAAAGAGAACTACATCTCAAATATCAATGACAAGACTTTGGCACATAGGACTTGTGCACATAAAGCACATTCTTAGCTTCCTGAGGCAAGTACCCGTATTCCTGTTCTGTAACACCTGTATGCATGCAATAATGGAGAGTGAGCTTATATAAAACAAGCCCAATGAGGATTCGATAGATCTCTAACAATATTTAATATACTCCTTGGAAATTATCCTTTGAGTAGTAAACACACAATAAACATCAATAACAATATAAACACATAAACTATAATGACCATTCAATAAAGGATACTCTAGTTGGTGTAGCTTCAAACGCCATCACGATCTCAACCAACTTCTTATCACCCCCATGACACATACACCCAAGGTACCTCACTAGCCCTGCCTTCCATCGCATCTCTGCCCATGCGAGATAAGGGTAGCCTCTGATAGCCATGCCGTTTTCAACCTGACGGCCCGATACCGCCTGAGAGGTGGCACACACATACCAAGACTCATCGATAATAATAAACATTCAATCACATGAGGACAACCTTTTCCGTTGACTATCTCCCGGTTCATCAATATTCAATATTCAATAATCAATAATCAATAATCAATAATCAATTAATCATCAATCAATTAATAACATTTCAACAACATAACATCAATTAATCAATTAACAACCAAATAACTAAGTTAGATGACAAAGTAAGCCACCCAACTTAATATGCATTAGACACACAACCAAACCCTAATCTAACCATCAACAACTCACAATTCAATCACTCAAACACCACCCGATCATCTAAAGGCATATATCAACATTTTAAAGAAAGACAACCTAAACTTCTAATAATCATAACTTACATTCTACTAATCCAAACAACTCCAAACCAGTCCTTATCCCTCAATCACTCAAGCAACTACATTAGCCCCCTTGGAAACCAACCAAAATACATCCAAATGCCCAACAACCCTAAAACCTCAATGCACCTAGGCTGAAATTTCCGGACTTTCACACTGGCATCACAATCAAAATTTCAGCATTACAATGGTACTACCCCGTATTTAACAAACTTTTACAAATCGACGGCAATCGATTCCAACCACTACAACTCAAAATATTCAACAAATAGCCAATAACTCAACTTTTAATACCCGAAAATAAAAGTTCATGCTACAACGGTTCAAATCTTATATAAACGTATATAAATGATCCTTAACATGCACTGAGCAATAATATAACATCAATTCAACTTTCTAATGGTTCAAAATTCAATTATACGCAAAAACATAAAAGACAACATTTGAGATTTAGAATTTTTCTCTCACTTTTGATGTGTTTTGATGCAAGAAAGATGTAGAATGGATGCCCAACAAGTGAAATCAAGCTTTGAATGAAGTGATTTGGACTTCAATTGCAAAATCTATGTGAAAAATGCTTTGAAAAACCTTAAAATGCCTTCTTTATTCTCCCTCATGGATTTTCGGTAATGTGTGTGTAAAATGAGTGTGTTTTGTGAGCTTTTAATGCGTGTTGATGATATATTAAGCAAAGGTCAAACAAATAAAAGAATGTCAAAGTTGACACTTAAATATTTTTAGTGTTTTCTTGTCTTTTAATTTTATTTTAGACTATTTCTTGCTCAAAACATTAAATTGACACTTAAACTAATTCTAGATAATATATTTTAGGTGACAAAGAGTTTTACATTCAAACATTTCCACCCGAGTCGGGTTAAAACTCGTTTTTCGCAAAAGAAAGTATAAAAACCTTTAAAATTTCGAAACCGATTCCAAATCCATTTTAATCAAACACGGGTCTATTAATACCCTAGAATTAGGTTTTAAAACGTTTAAAACACCCCTGTAAAAAATTTAGCAGACATGTGTTCAAAATACTATTCACTAAAACCAGCGATAAAATTTATGATGCCGATTTTGATGAAAATTTCATGAATGCACACATAGCATATATTAGGAATATAAATCACATATTTAGTAGATTCTAACTCATATAACACATAAACAGGTCAAATCACATAAATCGAGGTGAAGACACGCAAATCAAGGTAAAGACGAAAACTGGGATTTCATAACTGGGACCCCCGTGCCCAGTCCTCAGAGCCAATCATTTTTCCAAAGTTACGGATCCATTTTGCCGACTTCCTTTGCCTACATTGTTCCATCGACCAGAGGCTGTTCACCATGGAGACTAATGCGATTATGAGTACGACTGGGTGTGGACGGTACTCAGTCCTCTGAATTTTCAAGGGCCGCCGGGGGTGCACCGGACACCGCGCGACGTGCGGTGCTCTTCCAGCCGCTAGATTCTACCTCCAATTGAGCCGTTTCTAGGGTGGGCAGGCTATTAAACAGAAAAGATAACTCTTCTCGAGGCCCCCACCGACGTCTCCAGACTCCCTAACGTTGCCGTCAACCGCAATGTCCCAGTTCAGGATTTTTAACCCGATTCCCTTTCGGTGCACGCACGGAACGTGCTATCTGTCGGACTTTCCCCGACCCTTAGGATCGACTAACCAATGTGCAAGTGCCGTTCACATGGAACCTTTCCCCTCTTTGTCCTTCAAAGTTCTCATTTGAATATTTGCTACTACCACCAAGATCTGCATCGATGGCCGCTCTGCCCGGACTCACACTCTGGGTTTTGCTGCAACCGCCGCGCCCTTCTACTCATCGGGGCCTGGCACTTGCCCCGACGGCCGGGTATATGTCGCGCACTTAAGCACCATCCATTTTCGGGGCTAGTTGATTCGGCAAGTGAGTTGTTACACACTCCTTAGCAGATTTCGACTTCCATGACCACCGTCCTTGTAACACCCCGATCCCTCTCGAGATCGGAAGTTCTATCTATCAATCTAATCACAACCCAATTCCAAACCCAAGCAAAATTTTAGGGAAAAACGGACGGAGTCTCCCCTGTTTCTAGGCAAAATGCAAAACCTGCAATAGAATATAAGTGGACCAGCACCGTGTCCAACCATTCAAAATTCCTCAAGGCCATCCGAGCCTTGATTCTCAACAATTAAACACAACAAGTATACATACAATTCCAAGTATGCAAATTATTCTAACTCTTTCTTTAAACAATACAAACATGCATTGAAGTTAAGCTATACTAACTAAATACATAAACTAACTTATCATACCACTTCAATAATCTAGTTAAACTTAGACTACATTCCTTTTAACACAAAACACATACATTACATGAAAATATACATCTTTGCATCTTTGACAACTCAAGCCATATAGCATGCAAGGCAACTCTTCGAGCACGATCAATCACATATCCGCGAACTTTCCAACTAACATGATATTTCCAGAAATGTGGTGGTGAGGAGTGAGTATACACAACACGTATACTCAGTGAGGGCAAAACATATATCGAGGTGGAAAGAAAGAACATCGTGCAATGCAAATAGGTATAGTTAAGCAATATAGTCAATAACAAAGCATTCAATATAAACAACAATACAATAAACAATTAAAGAAAGCATTAACACAACCATTCAAAGCTATACCACACTCTGAAGGCTATGGTTCACTCATACGAGTAATGTACCATACGATTCGATTCCACGAGCATTACATCAATCTCGAGCTTGATGTTGACAACGATGACAATAAGCGCGCAACCACCTTATAACATCCACTGGGTGTACTCCGGAAGTACCCCGACACATCTACGACCCAAATCTCCCAGGGCGGCATCCCTAGCGAGATTGGGAATAGGACACGGAGCTAGAGCAAACCAACCCTGGCAGCCCGAGACTACCCAGAGAGGCCCATCACTCACGCACCTGACACTTATGCAATGCAATACGAGATACAAGTAATAAACGAGCAATAACACGAAAGTGCAGATTAGTGGCGATAAACGAGATATCAAGCATTTACAATTGATGATAGTAATCAATTAACTTTTCAAGCATGATTATCATTAATATCAACAATAACATCAATCAAACAAGTAATAGCAGTTCAAACACGAAAATGACAAGTATCACTATTCAATCTCCAACTTCCAAAAGCAATTACAAGCAAACGAGCTACAGGATTAGGAAACCGATTTCACTACATTCACTTAGGTACTACAAGGCACGTTTCTATATCATGAAACCTCACTTTCCCAACCGAAGCCCGAAAGTCCACCTTCTGCGTTTGAACTACAACTATGCTAACCATTTGCTCAATCAACGCCACAACAGCGCCAAAAGTGCTTCCATGCCCTCAATAGCAAAACCCCCAACTCAATTCGAGCACGGTCAACACTTGGTCAAACGGCCCCTTTTCCATTTCTTTGACTAATTTCCAATTTTAACAAAGGCCGATCCATTTTTATTGCACATTTTATCTTTCTATCACTAATGGCACCTATCCAAATCAAGAAATCGCAATTCGGATCAAAATCCGAAATTCTAGGGTTTTACTATTCAAAATAACTATTCATTATTCTTCCCCAATTTTAAATTTGGGTTTCTAGCCGTAAAAATCTCTAAATAACTATCAAACAATGCTCTACGATCATTATAGAACCTAATTCAAGCAACAAAAGGCATTTAAACACAATATATAACAAATATAAGAAATTGAAACAAAATTCAAATTTCATTTAAAATGCACAAAAGCGTGAAAACCCTCATAGAGATCGAAGGCCAAGACCCGCAAAGACCCGAGCCACGATCCTCGTCCGATTCCACGCAAGATTTTGGCCTAAAAATGCAAAACAAATTTTTCTTTCTTTTCCTTGGGAGCTTCGGCCATGGGGGGGACTTATGGGGCATTTTGGGATTTGTTTTGAAGTCAATTTTGCCTTGTTTTATTTATTTAAAAAGATGACAAAGGCTCAAGGGCATTTTGGTCTTTTTGCAAAGTCAAAATTCAAGTTAAATTGGTCAACTAAGGCTATTTTGGTTATCATTTGGTCTAGCTTAAGTTAAAACAATGCAATTAGATGAAAACAACTAAAACTAGCTAATTAAACTAGAAACGCTATTCACGAAATCCGAAAAAAATTCTTCTTACATTCATTTTCGAAATGCTACGATCGAACGGTCAATAAACGATCGCTAATCAAATGTTGAGCAATAATATAAAACTATAATTTTTGAAAAGTAGAATAGTATAATAGTTTAAAATTAACTATGGCTCGGAGTTACTTTTCTCATTTAATTGAAAACCGAGTAATTAAATGCAGGAAAATAAAACCAATTATTAAAATAATCAAAACAATCAAAATAATCAATATTCATTTAAAAATAAATATTTTAACTATTTCTAGAATATTTCCAAGAATTATGAAATTAATGCTAAGATACGAATAAATAAGTTAATATAAACACGTAATCAAATACAATTAAATATTAACATTTAAGATGACACTTAATTAAATACAAGAAAGTAAATCCAATTTCTATAAATAATAAAAATAGGTGATAATCTTTTAATTAATCAATATAAAAAAATTATTGAATGCTTCTAAAAGAAATATCAAAATAGTGCAAAATGGATGATTTAACTAATTAAACATTTAATTAAATGCAGTTAAATGCCATTAAATGCATGCCGGGTTCGGGTTATCACAATCCTGCTGTCTTAATCGACCAACACCTTTTGTGGGATCTAGGTTAGTGCGCAGTTGGGCACCGTAACCCGACTTTTGGTTCATCCCGCATTGCCAGTTCTACTTACCAAAAATGGCCGCCTTGGAGCTCTTGATTCCGTGGCACGGCTCAACGAAGCAACCTCACCATCCTACCTGTTTAAAGTTTGAGAATAGGTCGAGGGTGTTGCGCCCCTGCTGCCTTTAATCATTGGCTTTACCCGATAGAACTCGCACGCGAGCTCCAGCTATCTTGAGGGAAACTTCAGAGGGAACCAGCTACTAGATGGTTCAATTAGTCTTTCGCCCCTATACCCAAGTCAGATGAACGATTTGCACATCAGTATCACTGCGGGACTCCACCAGAGTTTCCTCTGGCTTCACCCCGCTCAGGCATATTTCACCATCTTTTGGGTCCCGACAGGTATGCTCGCACTCGAACCCTTCTCAGAACATCAAGGTCGGTCGGAGGTACACCCCCCGGGAGAGATCCCGCCAATCAGCTTCCTTGCGCCTTGCGGGTTTACGTACCCGTTGACTCACACACATGTCAGACTCCTTGGTTCGTGTTTCAAGACAGGTCGAATGGGAAGCCCGCAGGCCAGCACTGGGAGCGCGTAGATACCGAAGCACGCCAAAGGCATGCGCCGTCCCGCCATGATTGAGGCGATGTCGTTTCGCGGACATATCTACTGCCCGGGCTTTGGCCGTCGTCCCAATTTGTTTAGCATACAACCGGGGCGCATTGCAGGCCCCCAACCGCTTCCCTCCTGAAAATTTCAAGTACCCTTTGACTCTATTTTCAAAGTCATTTTCATCTTTCCCTCGCGGTACTTGTTCGCTATTGGTCTCTTGCCCGTATTTAGCCTTGGATAGAATTTACCGCCTGCTTAGGGCTGTATTCCCAAACAACCCAACTCGCCAACAGTGCCTCGTGGTGCGATAGGGTCCAAGCACGACAGGGCTCTCACCCTCTCTGGCGCCTCTTTCCAGCAGACTTGGGCCCGGTCCGCCATTGAGGACGCTTCTCCATACTACAATTAGGACGGCGGAGCCGCCCGATTCTCAAGCTGGGTTGTTCCTGGTTCGCTCGCCTTTACTAAGGGAATCCCTGTAAGTTTCTTTTCCTCCGCTTATTGATATGCTTAAACTCAGCGGGTAATCCCGCCTGACTTGGGGTTGTGGACATGACTTGAATGTTTAGATCACACCCTAGTCTAACCTTATAGGCCAGGTTGGGGCGTGACACCTTATGAAAAGAATGGTATCAGAGCTTAGATTGCTTAAGCCGGGTTTAACTCTCGGACCATGAATAGAGCCCTAAGGCAATTAGGATGACTTATCTATATGTTATTGTGTGACGATGTTAAATGTGCCTTCTATGTTCTATGTGCTTAAGTGATTAACATGTCTTAATTGTTTCTAGAATTGTGTATCTATATTATGTTGCATATCTTATGCATTAAATTCTTATTTGTCATATTTCAATAAATTGTGTATCGTAATCTGTGCCTATAGATGGCTGGCCCTAGTACCCGCACTACTAATAGGAGTGGTGAGCCCCAAGAGACCAGAGATGCTTATCAAACTAATCCCGGCATAGCTATGTTTAACATGATGGCGAATGCCATGGATCGCGTGTCACAAGTGATGGAACATCAAGATGCACGTGAAGCTAACAACAACAACAATAGGAATGATGGTAACCATGGGAGACATAGCAGAATGAGGGAGTTCCTTGACTTTCGCCCGTTCAAATTCCACGGGGAAGCTGATGATGAGAAAGCAGAGGCTTGGCTGTCCGAGATCGAGAAGATTTTCAGGCCACTTGATTATACTAATGAAGAAAAGGTGGAGTTTGCTGTGTTTCTGTTGCACGGGGATGCTGAGCATTGGTAGCACACTGTGGAGGCACTATCGGAAACTGATCAGACCCCTCGCTTGTGGGGTAATTTCATTAAGGCATTCAAGGAGAAATATGTACCTATAGTTTCCAGGCAGAGGCGGAGTGAGGAGTTCATGCACTTGACCTAGGGTAACATGACGGTGGCCTAGTACGAGGCTCGTTTTGACCGACTGTCCCGCTATGCTTAATACATGGTCAGTACTCCGGAGGTGGAGATGTAGAAATTTACTATGGGATTGAGGCAAGAGATTCAGGACCAATTGGCTTCGCATGACTTCGATACTTATTCTGCTCCCTTTGCTGCTGCTTCCCGAGTGAGAAGAGCAAACTTGATAGAGCCGGTTCGAGTCAGCCGAACAAGAAACCATACCAGCCTTCAGGTCAACAGAGGAAATTCTAGGGCCAGAGTCGTAGTCAGGGCCAAGGCCATAACAGACCAGTGAATAACCGTGGCCCGACTAAAGCACCATCAGCCTCTTCCACCCGAGGATCCACAGGTAGTTCACCTGCTACTCAGTCTATCAACTGTTCTTACTCTGACAAGAAGGGGCATACCGAGGCCCAGTGCTGGAAGAAGTCAGGACGATGTGTGCGGTGTGGCAGTGATCAGCATCAGATCAAGGATTGCCCTAAATGGCAAGCAGGACAGATTCAGGGTAAACTAGCTGGTAGAGGCAAGACTTCAGTTCCTAGATTTCAGGCTCGAGCCTATGCTATTGAGTTCGAGGAGCTTCCAGAGGAGACCGCTGTTGTTGAAGGTACATTCTTCATACTGAATCAACCTGTTAGGGTGCTAATTGATCTAGGTGCTACTCATTCATTTATTACTCCCCTATGTGTGCAATATGTGAAACTACGAGTTGTATGTTTGCCTTACGAAGTAGAAGTTGGTACTCCGATGGGTTCTAAACTTGTCACTAGCTCAGCTTGTAAAGCATGTAAAATCCAAATTAAGGATAGGGAATTCTTAGCCAATCTTATCGTATTACCTTTTCGAGACTATGAGGTCATTTTAGGGATGGACTGGTTGGCAAAGTATCATGTCCAACTAGATTTCTGGACGAAGATTGTAACGTTCCGAATACCTGGTCAACCAATACTTGAGGTAATGGGTCGAAAAGATTTCACCGGGAGTTCCATCATTTCATCTACGAAAGTAGTGAAGTCCTTGAGAAAAGGGTGTAGTGGATACTTAGCTTACCTCATCAACAAACCGTCAGACAAAGCTAAGTTGGAGGAGATGCCTGTGATCAAAGACTATGCGGATGTGTTTCCAGAATAATTGCCCAGTTTACCCCCAAATCGGGAGATCGAGTTCATTATAGAGTTACTGCCTGGCACCTAGCCGATATCTAAAGTTCCCTATCGTATGGTACTGGTCGAGCTACAGGAATTGAAGGACCAATTGCAAGGATTGTTGAAGAAGGGGTTTGTTCAACCAAGTTCTTCTCCGTGGGGTGCAACAATTCTATTTGTAAAGAAGAAAGACGGAACGTTGAGGCTATGCATCGATTACCGAGGATTGAACCAAGTGACTGTCAAGAATAAATACCCCCTTCCACTGATCGACGAGTTGTTTGATCAACTTCAAGGAGCCAAAGTATATTCAAAACTCGACTTGAGGCAAGGGTACTATCAGTTGCGGATCAAAAAGGAGAATATGCCTAAAATGGCTTTCAGGACAATATATGGGCATTATGAATATGTGGTGATGCCATTTGGACTAACTAATGCCCCTGCAGCTTTTATGGACTTGATGCACAGGGTGTTTCAACCCTACTTGGATCAATTTGTGGTGATCTTCATTGATGATATTCTGGTATACTCGAAATCCGAGACGGAGCATGAACAACATCTACGGTTGGTACTGCAGAAACTTCGAGAGCATCAATTGTATGCAAAGTTTAGCAAGTGCGAATTTTGGTTGCAACATATTGCATTTTTGGGGCATATTATATCCCAAGAGGGAATAGCAGTGGATCTAGCAAAGATAGAAGCAGTGATGTCTTGGAAGAAGCCGGAAAATGTTACGGAGGTTCGAAGTTTTCTTGGTCTAGCCGGCTATTATCAGAGGTTCATGAAGGATTTCTCTAAGATTGCAGGACCACTTACAAAGCTCACTCAAAAGAAAACAAAGTTCGTGTGGGATGATAAGTGTGAGAACAGCTTCCAAGAGTTGAAGAAAAGATTGACTACCGCACCTATTCTTGCATTGCCTGAAGGGAGTCAAGGTTTTGTAATTTATAGCGATGCTTCGAATGAAGGATTGGGTTGTGTGTTGATGCAAAATGGTAGAGTGATTGCGTATGCCTCTAGGAAACTGAAGCCGTATGAATTGAACTACCCGATGCATGATTTGGAATTAGCGACTATTGTGTTTACACTCAAGAAATGGAGGCATTATATGTGGGGTAACAAGTTTGAGGTATTACTGATCACAAGAGCTTGAAATACTTGTTCTCACAAAAAGAGTTGAATATGAGGCAAAGGCAGTGGATGGAGCTTTTGGATGATTATAACTCCACGATCAATTATGTACCCGGTAAAGCAAATGTAGTTGCAGATGCCTTAAGTAGGAAAGCGAGCATGGCAAAACTGAAAGTTAAGGTGCAGGAGTTGTTGGAGGAAGCATTTTTGTGGAAACCACAATTAATTGGGAAAGGGTTACTTTTTGCCACTACACAAGTTCAATCGACCTTGTTGTCTGAATTACGAGAGGCTCAACAGAAGGACCAACAATTCAAGAAGATTAAAGAAAGCAACACATATTTCAAGTTTCATGATGATGGTATTTGGAGGTTTAGGAATCGGATTTGCGTTCCTAATGAGCCAGAGATGAAAAGGAAGATTCTTGAAAAAGCCCATAATTCAAGATACACTATTCACCCCGGTGGAACAAAGATGTACCGGGATTTGAAGCAACACTATTGGTGGAATAACATGAAGAGAGAGATTGTGGAGTTTGTGGCACGGTGTTTGACTTGTCAGAGAGTCAAAGCGGAACATCAACGACTAGCAGGTTTACTTCAGCCGTTGGAGATTCCTCAATGGAAATGGGAACATATAACTATGGACTTTGTTATGGACCTGCCTAGGTCACAAAAGGGTCATGACGCCGTTTGGGTCATAGTGGATAGATTGACTAAGTCAGCGCACTTCTTACCGATGAACAAGGAGGATAGTCCTGAGAAATTGGGAGATATATATGTGGCGGAGATTGTAAGATTGCACGGGATGCCTGTGAGTATTGTATCGGATAGGGATCCTCGTTTTACTTCCTGATTTTAGAAGAGATTGCAAGAAGCTTTGGGAACGAAGTTGAGTTTCAGCATGGCTTATCACCCTCAGACTTATGGACAATCGAAAAGAACTATTCAGATTCTAGAGGATATGCTGAGGGCGTGTGTTTTAGACTTTGGGAAAGGTTGGGAGAAATATCTATCTCTAGCGGAGTTCGCTTATAATAACAATTATCAGGCCACTATCGGGATGGCCCCATTTGAGGTGTTGTATGGACGTAAGTGTCAATCCCCAATTTACTGGGATGAAGTAGGTGAGACGAAGACTTTTGACCCGACCCTTTTACCTGAACTTACGAAGACTGTTGATAATATCCACCTCATCCGGAAACGGATGCTTACCGCCCAAAGCAGGCAGAAGAGTTATGCAGACCGACGGAGACGGAGCCTAGAGTTTGAGGTTGGCGACAAGGTGTTCCTGAAGATATCACCTCGGAAGGGACTGATTAAACACGGCAAGGGTGGAAAGTTGAGTCCGAGATTTGTAGGACCATTTGAGATAATTGAGAAGGTTGGTAACTTGGCATATCGCCTGGCACTACCCCAAAACCTCTCCAATATTCACGACGTCTTTCATGTTTCTATGCTACGGAAGTATCACCCTGATCCATCGCATATCTTGGAGCCAGAGCCGTTGCAGCTTCGGGAGAACTTGTCTTATGAGGAGAAACCCATTCGGATCCTATACCAGCAAGATCGGGAGTTGTGCAACAAATCTATACTAATGGTGAAAGTGTTGTGGGATCATCATAGAGTTGAAGAAGCAACGTGGGAAAGGCGAGACCAGATGGAGCAACAGTATCCAGCTTTATTTCAAAGGTAATATTGAATTTCGGGACGAAATTCTTTTAAGGAGGGGAGGATGTGAGGCCCGACCTCGATTTGTGTGCGATACCTCATTTTGTGTGCCCTAACCGAGATTTGTGTGCCTTGACCTAGGTTTAAGAATCGTGTTTCATTTTATGTGCCTTGCATTGAATTACGTGCATTCATTTAGGGTTGCGTGCATTTACTTGAAAAACTATACATTCGTCTTGTAGTTCGTGCCCTACCTCGTAGTGCGTGCCCTAGACCTAGGAAAGTGTGCCCTCACGCTAATCAAGAAAGTATCTTACACGAAGCACTAGGTCATTAATTAATCCTACAAATTCCACTAACTAATATTAAATTACTAATTCAACCCACTAGAAGACAAAATCTCACAAAAAGCTAGACATTCCTTATTCTTTATTCCTTATTCTTTTGCACTTTCAAACATACAATTAATTAATGCTCAAAAGATGACAAAGATTCAGCATTTTCATGCCTTGGCCGACCACCTTGTGGCATTTATGCTTGCTTGCTCAATTCAAAATTAATTCTAGACAATTCTATGACAAGTTATGACACAATGCATAAAAAATTTAGCTCAAAAAATCCACCCAAAGCCTCCAAATCTCGACATAAGCTCCTTGCCCATGCTAGGAATTTCAAAATGCCTCTTGAAGACACAAAAATCTGAATTGCAAAGCTCAAGGCCGACATATGCATCAACATTTGCAAAAGCTTTCAGTTTCTTTCATTTCTCTCATTTTCCTCTCATTCTTCTCTCTCCCTCTCATTCTTCTCTCTCTCTCTCGGCTTTGGCTGAGTTTCTTCACACCATAGCTCATCTTCATCACTCCATGGTTAATCAAGGAAAGCAAGAAGGTAGGGAACTTGACTAAGCAAGCTAGGTTGCAAGAAAACTCACATGCAATCTCTTTGAACAACCATTTCGGCCTAGGTGAGTTTGCTAGCTTCCATTTATTTTCTTCTTGTTCTAACCACATGCACCTACTAAGAACTTGGTCACTAAGCTAGGAAAAATAGAGAAAATCAAGTGGTGTCTCGGCTAAGCAAGGAAGAAGATCAACTTTGTGCTTCACCAAGAGTCTTATGCATCTTCTTGTTGTTTTGCTAAGGTGAGGGCTAAAAATTCTTGAAAATCTTTCAAAAACCCACATGCATGCTCTTAAATGTTTATCTTTGCTTCTGTACTTGAGATATATGTGTGTTCATAAGCTTTTACAACCATGCATGGCAAGATTTTGTGCTAGAATGTGATGTTAGATGAAATCGTGCATGTGACAGCTTTCTGTCTTGTTGGTGTGAGGTGATTTTTGCTAGGTAAATGATGTTGAAAATGCGTGAAAATTGGAAGGTATCTAGTTTTTCCAGTTCTGAACATTTTTCCCAGAAATAGGCCAAAGCTACTTTTGACTCTAAGGTCCTCAAAATGGCAAATCAGTAAAATGTGTCCAAATCTGGAAAGTCTGGAAAAATGAAGCAGGTTTTGGCAGATTCACTGACCTTGTAGAACGAACCAGTTTTTACTTAGTAAATGATGTCCAAAATGCATGAAATTTAGTGTACTGCTATATTTTTCAGTTCTGGACATTTTTGTCAGAAATGGACTAAGGCGAAATCGGACCCAAAGACCTCAAAAACGACAAGTATTGAAATGTGTGCCAATCTGGACAGTTTTGTGCAATCCCACTGTTTTGGCTATAACTATGGAACCTGAACTCCAAATGATGCGAGGTTTGTTTCTGAATTTAGTTCACTTCTTAAGCTTTAATTTGACATCTTATTCACTAGAATTGGAGATTTTTTGCTTGTCTTAATGATTGTGAGAATACAGCCCATTGCAGTGAGGGTTTCACTTAGTGATATGCTTAGAAAAATTGTTGTAACTTCTCTTGTTGAATTAAATGTTTGGGCTTGTGTCATTGGGATGTTGTGTGCACTGTTTTGAATACTTGAGGATGTTTGAATTAATCGATGCATGGCTTGAGAGTGATTTTGAGTTGACTTGGGGCTTAATCGCATGGGTAAGCACAAAATGGAAACCCTAGTGACTAGGTAAATTCACTAAGTGTTGATCCTATGAATATCATGTTTAATTATGTGTTTAGTAGGCTGCCTGTAGTTGCCATTGTAGCCCTAAATGCGATCTTGATGATTACATGTTGACAAGTAGGCCTTTCTTGCACTCGAACCCACGTAGATGTCGTTGCATGTTGAATAATCTTATTATTCGATTACGTGAACTTTGAAATGAGTTATATGACTTGATTTACGTGTGTTACAAGGCTGCCCATTTAATGTTCTTATAACTCCATGTGCCTTTCAAGTGAAATTACTTGTCTTATCGTGCCTCACTTGTTTACTTGTCAATGTGCAATCTTATGACTTCTCAGAGGCAACCTACTTTGTTGTCCTCCTAATGTGATATATTAAATGTCATAAATGTGCATTGCATACAAGGTTGCAACCTTTCATTCTAGCATGGTAGCGTTCACACACACCGGGCGGCATCGGGCTTGCCGGTGCAACCGTGACTACCATTGTCCAATTCCCTCTCTCGCTTGGGGGCTAGACTTCCTCGGAGAGTTGGGTCGTAGGATTTCGGGGTACATCCGGAGTACACCCATTTGGTGTGATAAGGGGATGATTTGAAGTCGGCCGCAACAACTGATACTGGAAATGAATTGAGAGCAAAAGCTCACCGTATCCTTTTCACTATGTGTATAAGTACTCTCGCTTGGTTTTTAGAGGACCTCGGGGAGGAAAGACAGGTAATTGTGTTCCTTTACTTTTATATTATTGTTATGTACTTATTCGCAATATATTCATGCTTGCAAAAAGAGTTTTCATAAGTTGAACCGAAAAATGAGTTTCAAAACCTATTTCTCATTCCCCCTCGCTGAGCTCATAAGGACTCATCCTCTTTTATCATCTCAGGTAAAGAAGATCAAGAACAGGTACTCGAGGACGATGTGCCTAATGATGATTCCTTGGAATGATTGCCTGTCCTATGTGCTTTGCTTGATTATGGCCATTGTGAACACTATGCTACTTGAAGACTATTTCTTTTCATGTTGCTTGATGTTTGTAATGTAAAAGACCTCCGTTGTAATTTGGGGTCTAATTTTGATTTGTACTAATAATAACTAGACAAACACTACACACTACTATGGTCATTTTGCTATTGTCATTGGCTAGTATCTATCATAGGATTATGAAGTATCAGGTAAGGACTAAGTAAAATGAACCTATCCAATCTTAAGCAGGTACTCACTTTTAAGCTAAGATCAATAGGTACTTTGGTAACGAGGATTAACAAATATACGAGACATAGTATCATACTAGGTTATTAGTCAAACGAGACTTAGAGATAACCAGTAGGCATTTTAATTGATGGTAAATAGTAATCTTAGTTGGAAATGAAATTGAGATTGGAAAATTTGAGGCGTTTAGAGAATTAGGTCAAACCAAAGAGCCCAATTACAGCCGTTATGCTGTCGGTTTTCTGAAAAACGTTGGAGTTTAGGCTAAAACATTAAGTGTTAAACTTTCATGAACAAGACATGACTTGAATGTTTAGATCACACCCTAATCTAACCTTATAGGCCGGGTGGGGGCGTGACACAAAATCTCCCCAACCTGGGAAGGACCGTACGAAGTCGTGAAAGAAGTCCGACCTGGGACCTTCTACCTCCGCAACAAGCATGAAAAACCATTGAAGAATGCATAGCACGCAGAGCAGCTGAAGAGATATTTTGTGTAACAGCCCCCGAGCCGGAAACTCTTGTAACAACCCTCAAGCCGAAAACTCTTGTAACGGCCTCAAGCCAGAAACTTTTTTGTACAGGCCCCGAGCCGAAATCTTTGCTAAGGCACCGAGCCTAAGCATTGCTTGTAACCAGTTCTCGAGCCCAAGTACTTCATGTACAAGGTCAATACAAACATATTTTGTAAGCCAGTGCAATGCCCGACTCGGGCCCAAGCGCCTCAGCTACTGAGCTACTCCCGACTCGAATTAACGCGGTGGCCACGCTTAATTATGAGCTGATGATCCAAGTAAACTAGCTCGGACAAGGTTCCAGCTCAGGTATAGTCCATAATAATTTGATTAGTTTTGCCAGTTCGGATTAAGGTCCAACTCGGTATAATCCGGCTTCAGGTCGGGACGTTAGTTTGGGTCTAAACTTGCACTCAACATTTGTCAACATTAGTTTGACCAATTCTAAATCGAACTGATGAGTCCAGGTCGGCGACAATTATGTAGTTGCCCAATTGACCAGCTTGGATTAGGATGATAATTCGTTAATCGCGTCAAGCTCGGTTCCTTATATTTAAATTAAGTTTGAAAGGCCTATTATATTGGTGCGACCCCACTTACTTAAGAAAAATTTGCGAAGAGAAAAGTACATTCGTACAAACTCAAATAAAATGCAAAACAATCATTTCATTAATTTGAAAATGCAAAGTTATAAGGAGCCCAACCTGGGCAAAGTTACAAAGCCCGACCCGGGTGATTACAAAGTTTACTTAGGTGCGGCGGTGGAGGTAGTGGCATCGGCTTCATCCCCGACCTAGTCCATGCTCTTCTGAACAAATTCAATCACCTCATTGGCTTAGGAAAATGGTCGGCTAGGAGCTCAGGAATCTCCCAAAACTCTTGCAGCGGAGCCTCCAAGATCTCGATGTAATCATTCTTGGTGGTAGGGAAGAAGGTCTTCGCTCTCTCCCGAGCTGCGACTTGGCCCCTGAAGTAGTACTCCAACTCGGCGAACCTGGCCATTCCCCCACCCTCCGTGGCCAACCAGTCTATGGCCTCTTGGCTGGACTTAAAGGCTTCCACCGCCTTCTTCCCCTGCGGGCCGACCTGATCTAACAGATCCTTGAGCTTCGCCTCGGCCTCGCACTTATCCTTCTTGAAGCGCTCAACATCCTTGGCCTCAGCCTTGCGTCGGGACTTCTCCGCCTCGAGCTCCCTCTTCAGCCGGTTGATCTCCGTCTCTTCCGCTTTGTGCCTCTGGATGGCATCCTCCCTCAGGGCCTCTAGCTCAGCTCGAGAGTCAATGAATCGCTGCTCGAGCTCAACGCAATGAGCCTGGGCTTGGGTGAGTAAGCCAGGTGCCAAAAGGATATGGGACTCGGCCTGCACGAAAGATGACAAAATGGTCAGCCGATCCAAGAAACTTAACCATATCAATGTGGTAAAATATGCCTTACCGTGACTATGGCCTTCCTCAAGTCGAGTGAAAGCTGCTCCGCCGGGACCGATGCCAGCTTGGGATCGCGGGTGACCTTGGCTGCCTCCACGAAATCCTTGTTGGGAGGGCTCACCTCCGTGGCCTTGCCTTTCTCAGAGTACTCAGGCTGAGACCGTTTCCTATTATCGGGGCAGGATGCTGAGCACTCAGGGATCGCCACGCCCGAGCTTGATCTTTTGGTTTGGGGAGACGTCGATGTCCCCT
>CM075779.1:23074847-23102347 GCA_037974665.1 Ehretia macrophylla
CTCCTCTTGAAGTTCTTTGGCAAATTTGTATGCAGCAGGGGCTTTGCCCGTGTATCCCGAAGCAACCACATGAGGGGCGAGGGGTTGTCTACCAGTGGCTAGTTCAAAGGGGCTCCAACCTGTGGATTCACCCTATTGGAGGTTGTAGGAAAATTGAGCAACATCCATCAACTTGACCAAATCCCACTGGTTGGCACTAACAAAGTGTCGAAGGTACAACTCCAATAAGGCGTTCACCATTTTCGTCTGTCCATCAGTTTGTGGGTGAAAACTTGTAGAGAATGCTAATTCGGACCCCAGTAATTTAAAAAGTTCAGACCAAAACTTTCCATTGAAATGGGGATCTCGGTCACTCACAATAGACTTTGGAACGTCCCACCACTTTACAACATACCTCAAGAAAAGCTTAGCCGCATCGACGGCAGTTAGGTCCGGAGGTACAGGGATGAAAACACCATACTTGGAAAATCTATCCACGACAACCAGTGTTATACCACATCCTTCAAACTTCGGTAAACATGTGATGAAATCCATTGAGATGCTGTCAAAAGGATGTTTGGGGATAGGCAGTGGTTAGAGTAGCCCAACTGGATGTTTAGTCTCAGTCTTGTCTTGTTGGCACACAAGACAAGTCCGAACATATGTCTCAATATCGTCTCGCATCCTTGGCCAATAGTAAGAATCTTCCACGAGTGCCATGGTGCGGTGCATCCCTGGGTGGCCTGCCCACAAAGAGTCATGACAGTCTTTCAAGATCTTTCGCCTTAGATTGTCCCATTTTGGCACTAACAATCTATCTCCTCTGGTCAACAACAAATCTTCTTTTACCCAAAACCTTCGGGTTTTCCCTTCTTTTGCATATTCCAACAATGCCTTGGCCATGGGGTTATGGTCCAGGCCCTCATGTATTTGATCAGTGAGAGGGCTCATAGGACGACTGATTGCCACAAGTTCAGCCTTGCGACTTAAAGCATCAGCTACTCAATTGTCTCGACCGGCTTTGTACTCCATGGTAAAATCGAACTCGGCCAGGAATCCTTGCGACCTTGCTTGCTTAGGAGTAGGCTTCTTTTGTGTCTGGAAATAACTTGCAGCAACGTTGTCAATTCTTACTACAAAACGGGCGCCCAACAGATGGTGACGCCAAGTACGCAGGCAGTGCACCACTGCCGTCATCTCCTTCTCATGGGTTGAGTACCACCGTTCTGCCTCGTTGAGCTTTCTACTCTTGAAGGCAATTGGGTGTCCTTCCTGCATCAATACTCCGCCAATAGCAAAATTGGAAGCATCAGTCTGTACCTCATATGGTTTGGTTTGATCAGTCAGTGTGAGAACAGGTTCGGCAGTTACAACAGTCTTGAGGGCGTCAAATGCATCTTGGCATGTTCCATCCCACTCCCAGGGCTTGTTTTTATTTAGCAACTCGGTCAGAGGCATAGTGATGGCTGAGTATCCTTCAATGAAACGGCGATGGCTGAGTATCCTCCGATGAAACGGCGATAATAATTCGTCAAGCCCAAAAACGACCGCAATTTATGGACACCATTAGGAGCTTCCAATTCATGAATGGCTTTCACTTTGGCGTTGTCCATCCAAATTTTCCCATCACCGATAATATGACCAAGGAATTGCACCTCTTCCTTGGCAAAACTACATTTTTCTAGTTTGACATACAATTCATGCTCCCGAAGTTTATGCAGTACTAACTTCAGGTATTCAACGTGGTCTTGTAGGCAAGAGCTATAGACCACGATGTCATCCAAGTATACTACGACAAATTTGTCGAGAAAGGATCTGAATACCTTGTTCATCAAAGTACAAAAGGTAGCAGGAGCATTGGTTAGGCCAAAAGGCATAACAAGGAATTCAAATGCACCATACCTCATTACACAGGTAGTTTTTGGCTCATCTCCTTCTGCAATTCTGAGTTGCCAATATCCTGACCTTAAATCAATCTTTGAGAAGTATCGAGCACCTCCAAGTTGTTTGAACAAATCTGCAATCAAAGGTATGGGCTATTTGTTCTTTATAGTTACCTTATTTAGTGCTCTATAATCTATGCACATCCGTAATGAGCCATCGACTTTCTTCTAGAACAGGACTGGGGCACCAAAAGGGGAACTGGATGGTTGAATCATATCGGTATCCAGCAATTCTTGGAGTTGTGTCCTCAGTTCAGCCAGTTCTTGAGGTGCCATACGATAAGGGGCCATGGCAGGGGGCTTTGTACCTTATACCAAGTCAATCCGGTGGTCGATCTGTCTTTGCGGTGGCAATTTCTTTGGAAGTTCCGGGGGGTATTACATCTTTGAAATCATTCAGCACTTTCTAGATGGGCGAGGGAAAAGGATTTTGTTATGGATATTCCGGTTCTTCCTCTCACATTGCAACAAGATAGGTATCTTCATTGCGTTTGACTCCCTTCATTAACTGCATGGCTGAAAGGACCTTGACACCAGGTCTGGTTTCTCGAGTCATGGGCACAGTACAAGGAATAGAGTTGCCCATTACCAAGATAGAGTTCTCGCAAGGCATGAGGAAGGCCTTTAATTCGTCCAACCATTCCAATCCCGAGACAACATCATAATCATCCAAAGGAACGACTGTAAGAGTAACAGTACCAGTCCACTCACCGATTATCGTCTTGACACCAAAGGCAGTACCAGTGATGGGGATGGCTTTTGAGTTGGCAGCCTTGATCATCCCTTCGGACTTGTTGATTCGCAAGCCTAGCTTCCTTGCAGTATCAACACCAATGAAATTGTTGGTAGCGCCTGTGTCTACTAAGGCTTTGAAGGGAGGCCCTTTTATAATAGCAGCAACATATAAGGATCCTTTCCTTGGGTCTTTCGAGGTCTTGATCTCGGCTTTCACATCATTAAGGAGTTGAAGAGACCCCAATTGAGTATCTTCATCTTTTTGTGATTCTTGGTCGTCCTGTTTGAGGAAGGACGCCATCTTTGTGAGGCCCGACCCCGAATAACATGTCTTGCCTCGATTTGCATGCCTTAGACCCAGAATTATATGACCGACCTAGGATTACGTGCCCTATCTTGGTTTTCGTGCATGCCTCATCATACATGCCTTGACCTAGAATTGTGTGCCCTAATCCTCGACTTACGTGCCCTGACTTTGATTTATGTGCGATACCTTGATTTGTGTGCACTGACCTTGAATTGCGTGTCCTAACCTAGGTTTAAGAGTCGTGTCTTGATTTACGTGCATTCATTTAGGGTTGCGTGCATTTACTTGGAATACATGCATTTATCTCGTAGTTTTTGTTTTACCTCATAGTACATTCCTTAGACCTAGGAAAGTGTGCCCGCACACTAATAAATAAAGCATCCTACACAAAGCACTAGACTATTAAATAATCCTACAACTTCACTAACTAATATTTTAATCCTAAGTCGATACACTAAAAGACAAAACACTAAACACTAAACATTCTTTATACCTTTTGCAAAATCCATGCATCTCAAATACCACAATTTAACCTACAATAAAATAAGCCTTAAACAAACAAAAAATTCAGAATTTCACATGCCTTGGCTGACCATACCTTGCACTTGGTCAAACATTGCACAATTAAATTAAGCCTAGACAAACCTATGACATAATGCATAAAAGAATGAAACCAAAGTACCCTACCAAGCATACCATTCTCGGCCTACACACCATGCCCATCCCTCACAATTCAAAATGCTCAAAAGATGACACAATTTCAGATTTTGAAGAGTCCAAGGCCGACACATCCACACAAAAACACCCTCAAAGCATCTTCAACCTCATTTTCCTCTCAAGACTCTCTCAACTCCCTCATTCTCTCTCCCTCTCGGCTATGACCTTCTCTTGAACATCCAAGGCTGAAAACATTGCTCTCCATATCACTCAAGGTCGGCCATAGCAGCCCAAGCAAGGAAGAAGCTCCCTTTGTGCATTTTGAAGAGCATTTGTGCATCTTTAATCATCAATAGGCTAAGGTGAGGGTTAAACTCTTTTAAAAGCTTTCAAAACTCACATGCATGCTTTCATATGGCTAGCTTTACCTCTGTAATTATTGTATATGTATGTACATGAGTTTATCTTCTCATGCATGGCATGATAATGGCTAGAACTTGAAGATAGGTAAAAACATTTTTGCTGGCATTTTTCTGATCTTGTAGTACGAAGCGCATTTGGCTTAGTAAACCTTGACAAAAATGCGAGACATTTGGTAGGCCACTAGTTTTGTCTGTTCTGAACATTTTGTGTAGAAATAGGCCACGGCCAATTTTGAATCTAACGCCTCCAAAATGGTCAAAGATCGTGATGTGTCTAAATCTGGAAAAATTGGAAAAATGAAATAGGTTTATGACAAATTACTGACAAGTAGAACAAAGTGTTTTTGACCTAGTAAATGTTGATAAAAATGAATGAAAATTGGTATGTTACTATATTTTGCAGTTCTGGACATTTTTAGCAGAAATAGACGACAGCCAATTCAGAATCTAAGACCCTCAAAATTGGCAAAAATTGTAATGTGTCTAAAACTGTACAGTTTTGCGTAGTCTCATGGTTTTGGCCATAACTCGTAAGTCCGAACTCCAAATGATGCGAGGTTTGTTCCTAGATTTAAATCACTCATTAAGATTAAATTTGAAATTTGGTTCACTGAAATTGGAGATTATTTTCTTGTCTAATCAAATGTGAGAAAATAGACCATTGTAGTGAGGTTTTTGTTTAGTGATATGCTTAGAATCATGTTGAGACCTTGCTTGAGGTATTGAATGCTTGGAATTATGGCACGTAGATGTGGTATGGACTATTGTGGTTGGTTGAGGTTGTTTAATTTGATTGATGTATGGCTTGGGATCATTACTTGATAAATGGTTTGCTTAATCTTTTGTTTAAGAACAGAATTGAGGTCCTAACGCTTATGACTATTTGCTAAGAAATGAACTTATTGTTAAATGTGTTAAATTGTGTGACTGGTAGGCTGCCCGTAATTGTCCTTATAGCTCTAAATGTGATTTCCGATGATTGCATGTTGCTAAGTGAGCTATTCTTGCATCTGGTCTCGTATAAATGTCGTTGCATGCTTGTATAATGTTAATACTTGATACGTGAACCCCGAAATGAGTTATATGACTTGATTTATATGTGTTACTTCGCTGCCCGTTTAATGTTCATATGACTCTACGTGTTCTACAAAGTGAAACTTCATGTCAAGCATGCCTCGATCGTTTACTTGGCAATATGTGATCTTGAAATTGCTCGGAGGTAACCTACTTTGTTGTCCTCCTAATGTGAATCGTTAAATGGTTTAAATGTACATTGTATACAAGGTTGCAACCTTTCAATGTGGCATGGTAGCGTTTTACAAACGCCGGGCGGCATAGGGCTTGCCGGTGCTCCCGTGACTACTATAGTCCAATTCCCTCTCTCGCTTGGCATTCCACCCTCTGAGAGTTGGGTCGTAGGATTTTGGGGTACATTCGGAGTACACCCAATTGGGAGCGATAAGTGGATGATTGAAGCCGGCCGCAACAATTGTTATAGAAAATGATATCGAGAGCAAATGCTCACCGATTGAACTTGAGAGCAAAATCTCACCGTATCCTTGAAATGATTGGTAATTGTATCTGTTGTTCAATTTGATTCTTATACTTTGCGTACTTTATTATTTGTAATACGTGACATGTTTTCAAAAAAGGATTTTCATGAAATTAACCGGAAAAGAGTTTCAAAACATTATCTCTCATTTCCCCTTGCTGAGTTCATAAGGACTCACCCTCTTTTATCATCACAGGTGAAGAAGATCAGGAACAGGTACCCGACGAGAACGTGTCTGTTGATGACTCTTTGGAGTGATTGTTTGTCTTATGTGCCTTGATTGACTGTGGCTATTTTACGAACATTATGTTTATTTTGAAGACTATTTCTTATGTTGTTTGTTGTTGATTGTAAATGACCCCTGTTGTAATTTGGGGTATAATTTTGGCTTGTACTGACTATGACTAAACGACACGCTATCTTGTGGGTTGCTATTACTGTTTTGATATAGTAACTGTCATAGGCAACTCAATCACTAGGTGAAGAAATCAAATGATGTAACTTTATCTAATTTCACCTAGGTATTCAATAGTAAGCTAAAGATCAACAGGTACTTGCACCACAGGAATCGACAAGTAAACGAGATATAGCCATCATGCTAAGCTTATTAATCAAACAAGACTTTCAAGATAAATTAGTAGGTAGATCGGTCGATGACCAAATAGAAGTTGTTAGTGGAATTGAATTAATGATTGGTATATTGAGGCATTTAGAAATTTAGGTCAAACCAAAATGTCCTAAATATAGCCGTTATGCTGTCGATTTTGCAGGAAATCTTTCGGAGTTTTAGGCTAACGTTAAGTTTTAAATCTTGACAAATGATTAAGTATGTGAAATAGTGTAAATGGTTAGATCACACCCTAGTCTAATCTCTATAGGTCGGGTTGGGGCGTGACACCCTATATTAATAGTATCAGAGCTTAGTTTACTAACTAGGCATTAGTCGGGTTCAACTCTCAAACCATGGGTAGAAGCCCTAAGGCAATTTTGATGCCTTGTTTTTATGTGTTAATGTGTGTTAATGTGCTTTAATTGCTTTGTGCATTGAATATCGTGTGCCTTTGTGGGCCATATGTACTCTGTGTCATGCACACCGATACGTTAGTGCCCTCAATAATGCATGCATGCTTTTATACTCCTTCTTTGATACATGTGCATGTTACATAACCATGACTGACTGTTTATACACATGGATAGTTAGGATTAGGACTTTCAGGGAATTGAATTTATGCAGGAAGAACGAAAAGGCTCAATTAGAGATTTCTCGCATTTTCACAGGTACTCGATCTATCGTATGTATTATTGGATATGCATATATAAAATGCGTAGCACAGGTATAATTGTTGAGGTAAAGTTATCTCTCCTTATCTTGGAATACCCATACCTGTGATTAAGTTGTCAATTTTACAACTATGAAGTTCTTGATTCCGTTAAACCATTCTTCTAATTGTGGTTCAAGTATAAAGGTTAATGACATACAACTTCTCTTAGGATATAAGAGTATACTATTAGATATGTAGAGTAGTATATATTCTCATGTGCTTATAGTGGAAGTTGACTTAGAGGTTGCTTTGAATTCATTTCTCACATCTTAAAAATTGGCTTGATAGACTAACTAAGAAGTTAGCAATATACTTGTACGATTGAATCTTTACTTGGTTGGAATGAAGCATTGATGAATCCAATATGGTGTATGCAAGCGAGTTTCAAGTTCACTAAATGGTAAAATTGTGACCTAGAAATTAAGTGATCAATTCGTGGAAGTTGACAATAGTTACTTTTAAGGGTTAGATTATTAAGACATGGATAGTGTATTTGAGTGACTTAACAATGGATAACCTCAAGACATGTAGGCAACACTGGAGACCGAATTTAACAAGGTTGATGATTCTTTAGTATAACAAGATATAGGGATGCTGGAATCGAGGAATTCACGTAGCTAGAACTTGTGTTCGGAAGACTACACCTAAAATGTTAGGTCGAATAGAAGTGTAAGGTATTGAATTATGCATTAGATGACTAACGTTGCTAAAGGTCCTAAGTTGGATATTGGTGATATTAAGAATCATGGTATTAGCTTGGTGCCCCTTGGATTTAGTTGTGATTATGCTTGACAATTCACGGTAAACCCTAGGACCGAAGGTCGATGAGCCTTGATGCTCTTAGCTAGTTGAACATGTTAATGAGGAGAGTAAGATTTCATGTAGTTAAGATGGAGATGAATTAGAGTCATGATGACCCAAGAGACTGCTGTTAGACAACCGTATTTATGTGCACCGTTTCACTTCTAGAAACTTACGGCTGGTAGACTTCGAATCGTGTTTGATTGAATAGAGGGTGAATCTTGTAATGATAGTTAAATGAGTGGTTGATTACTTTTGAAGTTCTATTAGATTATATTGAAGGATGCCTCGTGGTCATAATTCTTATGTTGATACAGTCTTGAAGTTATTTCGGGTAACAAGCTACTTGGATTAGTATGTTAAGAATCTTATGAGCTAGATCATTTTGTTACCCAATTATAGTCCTAAGATTGTTGTTGTACGGCCGATAACCTAGTGGAGCATTGATATAACTTACATGGCTATGAACCTAGCTTAGTAATACTATTGTTGAAGATATATTGGCGGGCATTAAGTGTTCGAAAGAATGACTAGGTCGCTAAGTGAGTAGGACCATTGTCTTCTTAATATTACATAACCTTGGATTGAGGTGAGTGAAATTTATTTGGGGTTGAAACCATACACCTTAGGAGTCTTGTTTAAGATTAAAAGAAATTCCGAAGCCTCGTGACTTAAAGATAGAGATTTGAATAAGGAAATAAATTGTGGATCACAAGCTGATGAAACTTACTTGAAGAGTTGAACTAGTGCCACATGATTAGTTTACCCATGCAATTTCGATGGCAATTTGTTGGTGGTACTTAATAAACCTTAGAATTCGAGTTTAATGAATCTCAACGGTCTTCCTCCTTGATTACGAGCGTGAAGGTTAACGAAGTTGGGAAAGAATGTTAGCAAATAGGAGCCTGTAACTGGGAGACTAGTCATTAGAAGATTTGCTAACCTAAGGTACCTACGAGATAAGGACTGTGATACTACAGATAGACGACGACTTGAGATGGATTAGTTTGTTTGGTGAGTTCTTCTTGAAGATAAGGTCATATTGTGGAAATGATCCATAACTTGTGTATGTCCTACGTGTTAACAATTTTGAAGCTAGTTGATAGGATATGTAAATCGGATATAGGCCTATCATCTTGAAATTAGTGTATGTCACCATAAGATCACGGTATTATTGTGGTATTCCTTTTGAGGTATGAATGCGACATTGATACAACATGAGTCATGATTTTGGAGTTATAGTTATATTGTTAGAATACCGATACAGCTTTGATTACTATGTTTAGAGGTTCTAACCTTCATTAATAAACTTAACCTTAAGCTCAAATGGAGAGAATAGAGTCATTCAAAGGAACGAACTGTAAATGTAGGGGTCACACCGAATTAAATGATTGGAGAAAGCTAGGAAGTGAATTCGTTGTGGTAAGAGAGATCACAGAGCAAAGGACGACCCGGAGTTGGAAAATAACAATGGTCGGAATCCGTCTAGATGACCTTAACAAGTAAGAATGAATTTCGGGACGAAATTCTTTTAAGGAGGGGAGGATGTGAGGCCCGACCCTGAATAACATGTCTTGCCTCAATTTGCGTGCCTTAGACCCAGAAATATATGATTGACCTTGGATTACGTGCCCTGTCTTCATTTTCGTGCATGCCTCGTCATACGTGCCTTGACCTAGAATTGTGTGCCCTAATCCTCGACTTACGTGCCCTAACTTCGATTTAAGTGCGATAACTCAATTTGTGTACACTGACCTTAAATTGCATGCCCTAACCTGGGTTTAAAAGTCGTGTCTTGATTTATGTGCCTTGCATTGATTTACGTGCATTCGTTTAGGGTTGCGTGCATTTATTTGGAATACGTGCATTTGTCTTATAGTTAGTGCCTTACCTCATAGTACGTGTCCTAGACCTAGGAAAGTGTGCCCGCACACTAATCAATAAAGCATCCTACATAAAGTACTAGACTATTAAATAATCCTACAACTCCACTAACTAATATTTTAATCCTAAGTCAATGCACTAAAAGACAAAAAACTAAACACTAAACATTCTTTATTCCTTTTACAAAATCCATGCACCTTAAATACCACAATTTGACCTACAATAAAATAAGCCTTAAACAAACAAAAAAATCAGAATTTCACATGCCTTGGCCGACCATACCTTGCACTTGGCCAAACATTACACAATTAAATTAAGACTAGACAAACCTATGACAAAATGCACAAGAAAATGAAACCAAAGCACCCTACCAAGCATGCCATTCTCAGCCTACACACCATGCCCATCCCTCACAATTCAAAATGCTCAAAAGATGACACAATTTCAGATTTTGAAGAGTCCAAGGCCAACACATGCACTCAAAAACATCCTCAAAGCATCTTCAACCTCATTTTCCTCTTAAGACTCTCTCAACTCCCTCATTCTCTCTCTCTCTCTCTCAGCTATGACCTTCTCTTGAACATCCAAGGCTGAAAGCATTGCTCTCCATATCACTCAAGGTCGGCCATAGCAGCCCAAGCAAGGAAGAAGCTCCCTTTGTGCATTTTGAAGAGCATTTGTGCATCTTTAACCATCAATAGGCTAAGGTGAGGGCTAAACTTTTTTAAAAGCTTTCAAAACTTACATTCATGCTTTCATATGGCTAGCTTTACCTCTGTAATTATGGTATATGTGTGTATATGAGCTTATCTTCTCATGCATGGCATGATAATGGCTAGAACTTGAAGATAGGTAAAAACGTTTTTGCTGGCAGTTTTCTGATCTTGTAGTACGAAGTGCATTTGGCTTAGTAACCCTTGATAAAAATTCGTGAAAATTGGTAGACCACCAGTTTTGTCAGTTCTGAACATTTTGTAAAGAAATAGGGCACGGCCAATTTTGAATCTAAGGCCTCCAAAATGGTTAAACATCGTGAGGTGTCTAAATTTGGAAAATTTGGAAAAATGAAATAGGTTTCTGGCAGATTACTGACAAGTAGAACGAAGTATTTTTGACCTAGTAAATGTTGATAAAAATGCATTAAAGTTAGTATGTTGCTATATTTTGCAGTTCTGGACGTTTTTGTCAAAAATAGACCAAAGCCAATTCTGACTCTAAGACCCTCAAAATTGGCAAAAATCGTAATGTGTCTAAAACTTGACAGTTTTGCGTAGTCTCACGGATTTGGCCATAACTCCTAAGTCCGAACTCCAAATGATACGAGGTTTGTTCCTAGATTTAAATCACTCGTTAAACTTAAATTTGAGATTTGGTTCATGTAAATTGGAGATTATTTTCTTGTCTAATCGAATGTGAGAAAATAGACCATTGCAGTGAGGTTTTTGTTTAGTGATATGCTTAGAATCATGTTGAGACCTTGCTTGAGGTATTGAATGCTTGGAATTGTGGCACGTAGATGTGATATGGACTGTTGTGGTTGGTTGAGGTTGTTTAATTTGATCGATGCATGGTTTGGGATCATTAATTGATGAATGGTTTGCTTAATCGCATGTTTAAGCACGGAATTGAAGTCCTAACGCTTATGACTATTTGCTAAGAAATGAACTTATGGTTAAATGTGTTAAATTATGTGACTAATAGGCTGCCCGTAATTGTCCTTACAGCTCTAAATGTGATTTCCGATGATTGCATGTTGCTAAGTGAGCTGTTCTTGCATCCGGTCTCGTATAAACGTCGTTGCATGCTTGTATAATGTTAATACTTGATATGTGAACCCCGGAATGAGTTATATGACTTGATTTATATGTGTTACTTGGCTACCCGTTTAATGTTCATATGACTCTACATGTTCTACAAAGTGAAACTTCATGTCAAGCATGCCTCGATCGTTTACTTGGCAATATGTGATCTTGAAATTGCTCAGAGACAACCTATTTTGTTGTCCTCCTAATATGAATCGTTAAATGGTTTAAATGTACATTGTATACAAGGTTGCAACCTTTCATTGTGGCATGGTAGCGTTTCACGAACGCCGGGCGGCATAGGGCTTGTCGGTGCTCCCGTGACTACCATGGTCCAATTCCCTCTCTCGCTTGGCATTCCACCCTCGGAGAGTTGGGTCGTAGGATTTCAGGGTACATCTGGAGTACACCCAATTGGGAGTCATAAGTGGATGATTGAAGCTGGCCGCAACAATTGTTATAGAAAATGATATCGAGAACAAATGCTCACCGATTGAACTTGAGAGTAAAAGCTCACCGTATCCTTGAAATGATTGGTAATTGTATATGTTGTTCAATTTGATTCTTATACTTTGCGTACTTTATTATTTGTAATACGTGACATGTTTTCAAAAAGGTATTTTCATGAAATTAACCAGAAAAGAGTTTCAAAATATTATCTCTCGTTCCCACTCGTTGAGTTCATAAGGACCC
Source organism: Ehretia macrophylla (assembly GCA_037974665.1). Taxonomy (NCBI): domain Eukaryota; kingdom Viridiplantae; phylum Streptophyta; class Magnoliopsida; order Boraginales; family Ehretiaceae; genus Ehretia; species Ehretia macrophylla. Next base: position 23,086,945 of record CM075779.1, read on the forward strand.
ACCCTCTTTTATCATCACAGGTGAAGAAGATCAGGAACAGGTACCCGAGGAGAACGTGCCTATTGATGACTCTTTGGAGTGATTGCTTGTCTTACGTGCCTTGCTTGACTGTGGCTATTTTGCGAACGTTATGTTTATTTTGAAGACTATTTCTTATGTTGTTTGTTGTTGATTGTAAATGACCCCCGTTGTAATTTGGGGTCTAATTTTGGCTTGTACTTACTATGACTAGATGACACGCAATCTTGTGGGTTGTTATTACTATTTTGATTTAGTAACTGCCATAGGCAACTCAATCACTAGGTGAAGAAATCAAATGATGTAACTTTATCTAATTTCACCTAGGTATTCAATAGTAAGCTAAAGATCAATAGGTACTTGTGCCATAGGAATCGGCAAGTAAACGAGATATAGCCATCATGCTAAGCTTATTAATCAAACAAGACTTTCAAGATAAATTAGTAGGTAGATCGGTTGATGACCAAATAGAAGTTCTTCATGGAATTGAATTAATGATTGGTATATTGAGGCATTTAGAAATTTAGGTCAAACCAAAAGGTCCTAAATATAGCCGTTATGCTGCCGATTTTGCGGGAAATCTTTCAGAGTTTTAGGCTAATGTTAAGTGTTAAATCTTAACAAATGATTAAGTATGTGAAATAGTATAAATGATTAGATCACACCCTAGTCTAACCTCTATAGGTCGGGTTGGGGTGTGACAATCTTTCCCCGGTAGGGACAATTATAAACCTTATGATCCTTGCCTACGCATATGAAACATTCATACTGTCTCGGGGGAGCTTGGCTGTTTCCCCGATTCTCCATGGGAGCTTTCCTTTTGTTGAAGGCCGGTTTGAATGATCTTTCCTGATTAGAAGCAACATCAGTAGGGTTAGAATTGATACCTATGTTTTGATTTCCTCCACCACTTGGTTTCTTATTGTTGGAAGAAGAAGTACCCTTCTTTCCATCATTTTGGTTGGAGAATTCAATTAGCCCTTCAGCGACAGCAATGGCAGAGGCAAGGTCCTAGACACCACGACGTTGAACTTCTACTCTCGCCTATGTCTGGAGTCCATCGAGAAAGGCAAAGGGCCATCCTTGTCGGACATCTCAGGAATTTCAAGCATCACTTCCTGAAATTATATTCTCGCACATTATTTTGGTGTCTGAGCCCGTGAAGCTTACCACGAGCTTCATACTCCAAGTTCTCCAGATAAAACTGTTTCTTGATTTCTTTCTTGAAATCATCCCACAATTCTATGGTGGAAAGGCCTCTTTCAATATCTATGGAATGATGCCTCCACCAGAGGGTAGCCACACCGGCTTGATAGAGTGGGGCAGTTTGAATCTTCGCAGCATCATCGACAAGAATTGCTGTTGAGAAGTATTGCTCCAAGTTCCACAAGAAGTTATCCAATTCTCTTGCGTTCCACTGGCCACTGAAAGGCTTGGGCCTCGGGACATCGATCCTTGGGACAAAAAGGGCAGCTGGAACAGCTCCAGTGCTTACAGCTATCTTGCACAAGGCTAAGTCAGCCTTGACAACTTCGACCTCAGCTTTAACCATGTTAACTTCGGTCTTCATTTCTTCAATTGTAGCGGACATTTGTGACTAAAAATTACTCAGGGTCTTTCGCAATTCATCGGTGAAAGTGTTGAGGGTGGCCTGGGCCTATCCACGCAGATCCTCCACTTGGTCCTTTATTCTTGCAAACGTTCAGGAAGGGCGGTCTCGTCCCTTGCTTCCACTTGTTCCAACCGAGCGATAATATCCTCCATTGCGACAGCATTCCATAGAACACTTTGTTCATTGCGTCCAATTCGGGATTCTTGCAAGGAAAGCTGGTGGATTGAGCCAGCACGAGAAGAGGGTTTGGATTTGTTTGATTTCCTCGCCCGCTTCTCTGGATTTTCCACAACTTGGGTACTAGGGCCAATAACATCTCCTTCGGTTCCTCCCATACTTCAAAAATACCACGATTAAGAATGTAGACAACGTGGTTGAGCTAGGCACTAAGTCCTTGGCTCTGATACCACCTGTCACGGGATCAGAGGTTGAGACCGAAACTTGACCGCCGTGCGGTGCTTAACCGAGCTAATAAGGGACTTGGCTAAGCTAAGCCTGAAAGATATGAACTTGAGAGAAAAGATGTATATTGCTTTATAACTCAGAAAATATGGGATGGTTACAATGAGACATATGTCAAGCCCCAACCTGGCCTATAAAGGTTAGACTAGGGTGTGATCTAAACATTCAAGTCATGTCTCGTACTCAATCTTTCATGAAAGTTTAACACATAATGCTTAGCCTAGACTCCACAATTTTTTCGAAAAACTAGCAGCATAACGGCTGTAATTGGGCTCTTTAGTTTGACCTAGTTCTCTAAACGCCTCAAAATTTCCAATCTCAATTTCATTTCCAACAAAGATTACTATTCATCAATTGAAATGCTACTAGTTGTCTCGAAGTCTCGTTTGATTAATAACCTAGCATGATACTATGTCTCGTTTGTTTGTTAATCCTTATTACAAACGTACCTGTTGATCTTAGCTTATCAATGAGTACCTGCTTAAGATTGGATGGGTTCATTTTACTTAATCCTTACCTGATACTTCATAATCCTATGATAGATACTAGCCAATAACGATAGCAAAACGACAAAGTAGTGTCTATCTAGTTATTATCAGTACAAACCAAAATTAGACCCAAATTACAACGGGGGTCTTTTACATTACAAACAACAAGCAACATGAAAGGAAATAGTCTTCAAGCAACACATCGTTCACAAAACGGCCATGGTCAAGTAAGGTACATAGGACAAGCAATCATTCCAAGGAATCATCATTAGGCACGTCGTCCTCGGGTACCTGTTCTTGGTCTTCTTCACCTGAGATGATGAAAGAGGGTGAATCCTTATGAACTCAGAAAGGGGGAACGAGAAATAAGTTTTAAAACTCAGTTTCTGGTTCAACTTATGAAAAACTCTTTTTGCAAGCATGAATGTATCACAAGTAAGTACATAACATAATGTAAAAGTAAAGGAACACAATTACCCATCTTTCCTCCCCGAGGTCCTCTAGGAACCAAGCGAGAGTACTTATACACATAGTGAAAATGATACAGTGAGTTTTTGGTCTCAGTTCATTCCAGTATCAGTTGTTGCGGCCGACTTCAAATCATCGCCTTATCACGCCAAATGGGTGTACTCCGGATGTACCCCGAAATCCTATGACCCAACTCTCCGAGGAAGTCTAGCCCCCAAGCGAGAGAGGGAATTGGACAATGGTAGTCATAGTTGCACCGACAAGCCCAATGCCGCCCAGTGTGCGTGAACACTACCACACCAGAATGAAAGGTTGCAACCTTGTATGCAATGCACATTTATGACATGTAATATATCACATTAGGAGTACAACAAAGTAGGTTACCTCCGAGCAGTCATAAGATTGCACATTGACAAGTAAACAAGCGAGGCACGATATGACAGGCAATTTCACTTATAAAGCACATGGAGTTATATGAATATTAAACGGGCAGCCATGTAACGCATGTAAATCAAGTCATATAACTCATTTCAAAGTTCACGTAATCAAATAATAAGATTATTCAACATGCAATGACGTCTACGAGGAACCGGGTGCAAGAAAGGCCTACTTGTCAACATGTAATCATCGAAATCATGTTTAGGGCTATGAGGGCAACTACGGGCAGCCTACTAATTTCATAATCAAACACGATATCCATAAGATCAACAACTTAGCGAATTTACCTAGTCACTAGGGTTTCAATTCGTGCTTACCCGTGCAATTAAGCCCCAAGTCATCTCGTAATTAAACTCAAGCCACGCATTGATTAATTCAAACAACCTTAAGCATTCAGAACAGTCCTCACAACATCCAAATGCCACAATCTCAAGTATTTAATACAACAAGAGAAGCTACAATAATTTTTCTAAGCATATCACTAAGTGAAACCCTCACTGCAATGGACTATTTTCTCACAATCATTAAGACAAGCAAAAAATCTCCAATTCCAGTGAATAAGATGTAAAATTAAAGCTTAATGAGTTAACTAAATTCAAAAACAAACCTCGCATCATTTGGAGTTCGGGTCCAATAGTTATAGCCAAAACAGTGAGAGTACACAAAACTGTCCAGATTTGCACACATTTCAATACTTGTCCTTTTTGAGGGCCTTACGGTCAGATTAAGCCTTAGTCCATTTCTGAAAAAAATGTCCAGAACTGAAAATTCTAGTTGGAAAACAAATTTCATGCATTTTGGATATCATTTAGTAAGTCAAAACTGGTTCGTTCTACAAGGTCAGTGAATCTACCAAAACCTACTTCATTTTTCCAGACTTTCCAGATTTGGACACATTTTTATATTTTTCCATTTTGAGGACCTTAGAGTCAAAATTAGCTTTGACCTATTTCTTCGAAAAATGTTCAGAACGGGCAAAACTAGTTATCTACCAATTTTCACATGTTTTCAACATCATTTACCTAGCCAAAATCACCTCACACCAATAGGACAGAAGGCTGTCACATACACGATTTTATCTATCATCACATTCTAGCCAAGAATCTTGCCATGCATGTTTATAAAAGCTAATGAACACACACATATCTCAAGTACAGAAGTAAAGATAGACATTTAAGGGCATGCATGTGGTTTTTTGAAAGATTTTCAAGAAGTTTTAGCCCTCACCTTAGCAAAACAACAAGAAGATGCACAAGACTCTTGATGGTTGCACAAGAATGACTATTTTCCTTGCTTAGCCGAGACACCACTCGATTCTCTCTAATTTCCTAGCTTAGTAACCAAGTTCTTAATAGGTGCATGTGGTTAGAACAAGAAGAAAAGAAATGGAAGCTAGCAAACTCACCTAAGCTGAAATGGAGGTTCAAAGAGCTTGCATATGTGTTTCTTGCAACCTAGCTTGCTTAGTCGAGCTCCCTAGATTCTTGCATGTCTTGAAGAACCATGGAGTGATGAAGATAAGCTATAGAGTGTAGAAACTCAGCCAAGGCCGAGAGAAGAAATGAGAGAGGAATAAGAGGAAATGAAGGAAAATGAAAGAAAATGAAAGCTTGATGGGCATAGATGCTTGTGTCGGCCTTGAGCAAATAAATTTCAGAATTTTGTGTCTTCAAGAAGCATTTTGAATTATCTAGTATGGGCATGGAGCTTGTGTCGAGAATATGGAGCTTTGAGGAGGGTTTTGAGCTAATTTTTTTTATTGCTTTGTGTCATAGAATTGTCATAGAATGTTTAGGAGTAGAATTTGAAATTAAATTGCATGCACAAAGCTCCTAGTGGTCGGCCAAAGATGTGCTCAAATCTGAATTTTTTGTCTTGTTCAATGCTTATTTTATTGTGTGTTTGGGACATGCAAAGAACAAAGAATAAAGAATATCTAGCTTTTGGTGCAATTTCATCTTTTAGTGCATTGACTTCGCATTTTAATATTAGTTAGTGGGATTTGTAAGATTAACTAATGATCTAGTGCTTCGTGTAAGATGCTTTCTTGATTAACGTGTGGGCACGCTTTCTTAGGTTTAGGGCATGCACTACGAGACAAGGCACAAACTATGAGACGAATGCATGTTTTCCAAGTAAATGCACGCAACCCTAAATGAATGCAAGTAATTCAATGCAAGGCACACAAAATGAAACACGATTCTTAAATCTAGGTCAAGGCACACAAATCTAGGTTAGGCACACGAAATGAGGTATCGCATGCAAATCGAGGTCAGGCCTCACATCCTCCCCTCCTCAAAAGAATTTCATCCCGAAATTCAATGCTACCTTTGAAATAAAGCTGGATACTGTTGCTCCATCTGGTCTCGCCTTTCCCACGTTACTTCTTCAACTCCATGGCGATCCCATAACACTTTCACCATCGGTATAGATTTGTTGCGCAACTCCCGATCTTGCTGGTCTAGGATCTGAACGGGCTTCTCTTCATAAGACAAGTTCTCCCAAAGCTGCAACGGCTCTGGCTCCAAGATATGCGATGGATCAGGGTGATACTTCCGTAGCATAGAAACATGAAAGATGTCGTGAATATTGGAGAGGTTTTGGGGTAGTTCCAGGCGATACGGCAACTTGCCAACCTTCTCAATTATCTCGAATGGTCCTACAAACCTCGGGCTCAACTTTCCACCATTGCTATGTTTAATCAATCCTCTCCGGGGTGATATCTTCAAGAACACCCTGTCGCCGACCTCAAACTCTAGGCTCCGTCTCCGTTGGTCTGCATAACTTTCTGCCTGCTTTGGGCGGTAAGCATCCGTTTCCGGACGAGGTGGATATTATCAACAGTCTTCATAAGTTCAGGTAGAAGGGTCGGGTCAAAAGTCTTCGTCTCACCTACTTCATCCCAGTAAATTGGGGATCGACACGTACGTCCATACAATGCCTCAAATGGGGCTATCCCAATAGTGGCCTGATAACTATTATTATAAGCGAACTCCGCTAGAGACAGGTATTTCTCCCAACCTTTCCCGAAGTCTAAAACACACGCCCTCAGCATATCCTCCAGAATCTGAATAGTTCTCTCAGATTGTCCATCAGTCTGTGGGTGATAAGCCGTGCTGAAACTCAACTTCGTTCCCAAAGCTTCTTGCAATCTCTTCCAAAATCGGGAAGTGAAACGAGGATCCCTATCCGATACAATACTCACAGGCATTCCGTGCAATCTTACAATCTCTGCCACATACATATCTCCCAATTTCTCAGGACTATCCTCCTTGTTCATCGGTAAGAAATGCGCTGACTTAGTCAATCTATCCACTGTGACCCAAATGGCATCATGACCCTTTTGTGACCTGGGCAGGTCCATAACAAAGTCGATAGTTATATGTTCCCATTTCTATTGAGGAATCTCCAACGGCTGAAGTAAACCTGCTGGTCGTTGATGTTCCGCTTTGACTCTCTGGCAAGTCAAACACCGTGCCACAAACTCCGCGATCTCTCTCTTGATGTTATTCCACCAATAGTGTTGCTTCAAATCCCGGTACATCTTTGTTCCGCCGGGGTGAATAGTGTATCTTGAATTATGGGCTTCTTCAAGAATCTTCTTTTTCAACTCTGGTTCATTAGGAACACAAATCTGATTCCTAAACCTCCAAATACTATCATCATGAAACTTGAAATCTGTGTTGCTTTCTTTAATCTTCTGAAACTGTTGGTCCTTCTGTTGAGCCTCTTGTAATTCAGACAACAAGGTCAATTGAACCTGTGTAGTGGCAAATAGTAACCCTTTTCGAGTCAATTGTGGTTTCCACAAAAATGCTTCCTCTAACAACTCCTGAACCTTGACTTCCAGTTTTACCATGCTCGCTTTCCTACTTAAGGCATCTGCAACTACATTTGCTTTACCAGGCACATAATTAATTGTGTAGTTATAATCATCCAAAAGCTTCATCCGCCGCCTTTGCCTCATGTTCAACTCTTTTTGTGAGAACAAGTATTTCAAGCTCTTGTGATTAGTAAACACCTCGAACTTGTTACCCCATAGATAATGCCTCCATTTCTTGAGTGCAAACACGATAGCCGCTAACTCCAAATCATGCGTCGGGTAGTTCAATTCATACGGCTTCGGTTTTCTAGAAGCATACGCAATCACTCTACCATTTTTCATCAACACACAACCTAGTCCTTCCTTCGAAGCATCACTATAGATTACAAAACCTTGACTCCGTTCAGGCAATGCAAGAACAGGTGCGGTAGTCAATCTTTTCTTCAATTCTTGGAAGCTGTTCTCACACTTGTCATCCCACCCAAACTTTGTTTTCTTTTGAGTGAGCTTTGTAAGAAGTCCTACGATCTTTGAGAAATCCTTCACGAACCTCCGATAATAGCTGGCTAGACAGAGAAAACTCCGAACCTCTGTAACATTTTTCAGCTTCTTCCAAGACATCACCGCTTCTATCTTTGCTGGATCCACTACTATTTCCTATCTTTAATTTGGATTTTACATGCTTTATAAGCTGAGCTAGTAATAAGTTTAGAACCCATCGGAGTACTGACTTCTACTTCGTAAGGCAAACATATAACTCTTAACTTCACACGTTACACACATAAGGGAATAATAAATGAATAAGTAGCACCTGGATCAATTAGCACCCTAACAGGTTGATTTAGTATGAAGAATATACCTTCAACAACAGCGGTCTCCTCTGGTAGCTTCTCGTACTCAATAGCATAAGCTCGAGCCTGAACTCTAGGAATTGGAGTCTTGCCTCTACCAGCTGGTTTAACCTGATTTTGTCCTGCTTGCCATTTAGGGCAATCCTTGATCTGATGCTGATCACTGCCACACCGCACACATCGTCCTGACTTCTTCCAGCACTAGGCCTTGGTATGCCCCTTCTTGTCACAATAAGAATAATTGACAGACTGAGTAGTAGGTGAACTACCTGTGGATCCGCGGGTGGAAGAGGCTGATGGCACTTTAGTCAGGCCACGGTTATTCACTGGTCTATTCTGGCTCTGGCCCTGACTACGACTCTGGCTCTAGAATTTCCTTTGTTGACCTGAAGGCTGGTATGGTTTCTTGTTCAGCTGACTCGAACCGGCTCTATTAAGTTTTCTCTTCTCAACTCAGGAAGCAGTAGCAAAGAGAGCATAATAGGTATCGAAGTCATGCGAAGCCAACTGGTCCTGAATCTCTGGTCTCAATCCAGTCGTAAATTTCCACATCTTCTCCTCAGAAGTATTGACCATGTATTGAGCATAGGGGGACAATCGGTCAAAACAAGCCTCGTACTAGGCCACCGTCATGTTACCCTGGTTCAAGTGCATGAATTCCTCAATCCGCCTCTGCCTAGAAATTGCAGGTACATATTTCTCCTTGAATGCCCTAACGAAATTACCCCACAAGCGAGGTGTATGATCAGTTTCCCAGAGTGCCTCCCCGTGCAAAAGAAACACAGCAAACTCCACCTTTTCTTCATCAGTATAATCAAGTGGCCTGAAAATCCTCTCGATCTCAGACAGTCAAGCCTCTGCTTTCTCATCATCAGCTTTCCCATGGAATTTGGATGGGCAAAAGTCAAGGAACTCCTTCATTCTGCTATGTCTCCCATGGTTACCATCATTCCTGTTGTTGTTGTCGTTTGCTTTATGTGCATCTTGATGTTCTATCACTCGTGACACGCGATCCATGGCATTCGCCATCATATTAAACATAGCTATGCTGGGATTAGTTTGATAAGCATCTCCGGTCTCTTGGGGCTCACCGCTCCTATTAGTAGTGCGGGTACTAGGGCCAGCCATCTATATGCACAGATTACGATGTACAATTTATTGAAATACGACAAGACAAGAATTTAATGCATAAGATATGCATACACAATTCTAGAAACAATTAAGACATGTTAATCACATAAGCACATAGAACATAGAAGGCACAATTAACATTATCCCACATTAACACATAAACAAGTCATCCTAATGATCTTAGGGCTTCTACCCATGGTCCGAGAGTTAAACCCGGCTTAAGCAATCAAAGCTCTGATACCATTTCTGTCTATAAGGTGTCACGCTGCAACCCGGCCTATAAAGGTTAGACTAGGGTGTGATCTAAACATTCAAGTCATGTCTCGTACTCAATCGTTCAATAAAGTTTAACACTTAACGTTTAGCCTAGACTCCACAATTTTTTCAGAAAACTGGCAGCATAACGGCTGTAATTGGGCTCTTTAGTTTGACCTAGTTCTCTAAACGCCTCAAAATTTCCAATCTCAATTTCATTTCCAACAAAGATTACTATTCATCAATTGAAACGCTACTAGTTGTCTCGAAGTCTCGTTTGATTAATAACCTAGCATGATACTATGTCTCGTTTGTTTGTTAATCCTTGTTACAAACGTACCTGTTGATCTTAGCTTATCAATGAGTACTTACTTAAGATTGGATGGGTTCATTTTACTTAATCCTTACCTGATATTTCATAATCCTATGATAGATACTAGCCAATAACGATAACAAAATGACCAAAGTAGTGTCTATCTAGTTATTATTAGTACAAACAAAAATTAAACCCCAAATTACAATGGGGGTCTTTTACATTACAAACAACAAGCAACATGAAAGGAAATAGTCTTCAAGCAACACATCGTTCACAAAACGGCCGTGGTCAAGTAAGGCACATAGGACAAGCAATCATTCCAAGGAATCATCATTAGGCACGTCGTCCTCGGGTACCTGTTCTTGGTCTTCTTCACCTGAGATGATGAAAGAGGGTGAGTCCTTATGAACTCAATGAGGGGGAACGAGAAATAAGTTTTGAAACTCATTTTCCGGTTCAACTTATGAAAAACCCTTTTTGCAAGCATGAATGTATCACAAGTAAGTACATAACTTAATGTAAAAGTAAAGGAACACAATTACCCATCTTTCTTCCCCGAGGTCCTCTAGGAACCAAGCAAGAGTACTTATACACATAGTGAAAAGGATAAGTGAGCTTTTGCTCTCAGTTCATTCCAGTATCAGTTGTTGCGGCCGACTTTAAATCATCCCCTTATCACGCCAAATGGGTGTACTTCGGATGTACCCCGAAATCCTACGACCCAACTCTTCGAGGAAGTCTAGCCCCCAAGTAAGAAAGAGAATTGGACAATGGTAGTCACGGTTGCACCAGCAAGCCCGATGCCACTCGGTGTGCGTGAACACTACCACGCTAGAATGAAAGGTTGCAACCTTGTATGCAATGCACATTTATGACATGTAATATAGCACATTAGGAGGACAACAAAGTAGGTTGCCTCCGAGCAGTCATAAGATTGTACATTGACAAGTAAACAAGTGAGGCACGATATGATAGGAAATTTCACTTATAAAGCACATGGAGTTATATGAATATTAAACGGGCAGCCATGTAACGCATGTAAATCAAGTCATATAACTCATTTCAAAGTTCACGTAATCAAATAATAAGAATATTCAACATGCAATGACGTCTACGTGGAACCGGGTACAAGAAAGGCCTACTTGTCAACATGTAATCATTGAAATCATGTTTAGGGCTATGAGGGAAACTACAGGCAGCCTACTAATTTCATAATCAAACATGATATCCATAAGATCAACAACTTAGCGAATTTACCTAGTCACTAGGGTTTCAATTCGTGCTTACCCGTGCAATTAAGCCCCAAGTCATCTCGTAATTAAACTCAAGCCACGCATTGATTAATTCAAACAACCTTAAGCATTCAGAACAGTCCTCACAACATCCAAATGCCACAATCTCAAGCATTTAATACAACAAGAGAAGCTACAATAATTTTTCTAAGCATATCACTAAGTGAAACCCTCACTGCAATGGACTATTTTCTCACAATCATTAAGACAAGCAAACAATCGCCAATTCCAGTGAATAAGATGTCAAATTAAATATTAATGAGTGAACTAAATTTAGAAACAAACCTCGCATCATTTGGAGTTCGGATCCAATAGTTATAGCCAAAACAGTGAGACTACACAAAACTGTCCAGATTTGTACACATTTCAATACCTGTCATTTTTTAGGGCTTTAGGGTCAGATTTAGCCTTAGTCCATTTCGGACAAAAATGTCCAGAACTGAAAATTCTAGCTCCACACCAAGTTTCATACATTTTGGATATCATTTACTAAGTCAAAACTGGTTCGTTCTACAAGGTCAGTGAATCTGCCAAAACCTACTTCATTTTTCCAGACTTTCCAGATTTGGACACATTTTTATATTTTTCCATTTTGAGGACCTTAGAGTCAAAATTATCTTTGACCTATTTCTGTGCAAAATGTTCAGAACTGGAAAAAATAGTTATCTACCAATTTTCACGTGTTTTAAACATCATTTACCTAGCTAAAATCACCTCGCACCAACAGGACAGAAGGCTGTCACATACACGATTTCATCTATCATCACATTCTAGCCAAGAATCTTGCCATGCATGTTTATAAAAGCTCATGAACACACACATATCTCAAGTACAGAAGTAAAGATAGAAATTTAAGGGCATGCATGTGGTTTTTAGAAAGATTTTCAAGAAGTTTTAGCCCTCACCTTAGCAAAACAACAAGAAGATGCACAAGACTCTTGATGGTTGCACAAGATTGACTCTTTTCCTTGCTTAGCCGAGACACCACTCGATTCTCTCTAATTTCCTAGCTTAGCAACCAAGTTCTTAATAGGTGCATGTGGTTAGAACAAGAAGAAAAGAAATGGAAGCTAGCAAACTCACCTAAGCCGAAATGGAGGTTCAAAGAGCTTGCATGTGTGTTTCTTGCAACCTAGCTTGCTTAGTCGAGCTCCCTAGCTTCTTGCATGCCTTGATGAACCATGGAGTGATGAAGATAAGCTATGGAGTGTAGAAACTCAGCCAAGGCCGAGAGAGAGAGAGAAGAAATGAGAGATGAATTAGAGGAAATGAAGGAAAATGAAAGAAAATGAAAGCTTGATGGGCATAGATGCTTGTGTCGGCCTTGAGCATGTAAATTTCAAAATTTTGTGTCTTCAAGAAGCATTTTGAATTATCTAGTATGGGCATGGAGCTTGTGTCGAGAATATGGAGCTTTGAGGAGGGTTTTGAGCTAATTTTTTTTATTGCTTTGTGTCATAGAATTGTCATAGAATGTTTAGGAGTAGAATTTGAAATTAAATTGCATGCACAAAGCTCCTAGTGGTCGGCCAAAGATGTGCTCAAATCTGAATTTTTTGTCTTGTTCAATGCTTATTTTATTGTGTGTTTGGGACATGCAAAGAATAAAGAATGAAGAATATCTAGCTTTTGGTGCAATTTCATCTTCTAGTGCATTGACTTAGCATTTTAATATTAGTTAGTGGGATTTGTAAGATTAACTAATGATCTAGTGCTTCGTGTAAGATGCTTTCTTGATTAACGTGTGGGCACGCTTTCCTAGTTTTAGGGCACGCACTACGAGACAAGGCACAAACTACGAGACGAATGCACATTTCTCAAGTAAATACACTCAACCCTAAATGAATGCACGTAATTCAATGCAAGGCACACAAAATGAAACACGATTCTTAAATCTAGGTCAAGGAACGCAAATCTAGGTTAGGTACATGAAACAATGTATTGCACGTAAATCAAGGTTGGGCCTCACAACATATCCCCCTCATTTTATAGGGGTTAAATTCAAAATAAAGGGTTAGGATCATCCCAGCTTGAAGGGCCAAGATTGTACCTCATATTCTGCAAACCTAACTGTCCAGCTTTCTATACACTAGCTAGCAGCTTTGGTTTAAATTTCAAAATAAAGGGTGAGGATCATCTCAGCTGAAGGGTCAGGATTGCACCTTGTATTCTGCAAAGCTAGTTATCCAACATTCTCTATACACTAGCTGGTAGCTTACATTGTTTATTACTTCAAGCCTACCAACTGCACCATTCAGTCAGAAATGGGGTAGACCGTTTGGAAACGGACGGGTTGTTACAACTGGGCATAAATCACATTGCCTGAGCATCCGCAGGGACCATCGCAATGCTTTGTTTTAATTAAATAGTTGGATTCCTCTTGTCCGTACCAGTTCTAAGCTGGCTGTTCGATACCCGGGGAAGGCCCCCGAGGGAGCCGTTCCCAGTCCATTCCTCGGCTGGTGCGCGGTGACCCGCTCTCACCGCGGGAGCAGCTCGAGTAGTCTGCCGACAACCATCGGGTTCGGGACTAGGACCCCAGTTCCCAGCCCTCAGAACCAATCCTTTTCTCGAAGTTACAGATCTATTTTGCCGAATTCCCTTGCCTACATTGTTCCATCGACCAGAGGCTGTTCACCTTGGAGATCTGATGCAGTTATGACTACGACCGGGCGTGGACGGTACTCGGTCCTCCTAATTTTCAAGGGCTGTCGGGGGCACACCGGACACCACGCGACGTGCGGTGCTCTTCCAGCCACTGGACCCTACCTCTGGCTGAGCCGTTTCCAGGGTAGGCAGGCTATTAAATAGAAAAGATAACTCTTCCCGAGGCCCCCGTCGACATCTCCAGACTCCTTAATGTTGCCGTCAACTGCCACGTCCCGGTTCAGGAATTTTAACCCGATTCCTTTTCGGTACACGCGCGGAACGCACTATCTGTCGTGCTTCCCCCGACCCTTAGGATCGACTAACCCATGTGCAAGTGTCGTTCACATGGAACCTTTCCCCTCTTTGGCCTTCAAAGTTCTCATTTGTATATTTGTTACTACCACCAAGATCTACATCGACGGCCGCTCCGCCCGGGCTCACACCCTGTGTTTTGCGGTGACCGCTGTGCCCTCCTACTCATCGGGGCTTGGCACTTGCCCCGACGACCGGGTATAGGTCGCGCGCTTAAGCGCCATCCATTTTTGGGGCTAGTTGATTTGGCAGGTGAGTTGTTACACACTCCTTAGAGGATTTTGACTTCCATGACCACCGTCCTCCTATCTTAATCGACCAATACCCTTTGTGGGATCTAGGTTAGCGCGCAGTTGGGCACCGTAACCCGGCTTCTGGTTCATCCCGCATTGCCAATTTTGCTTACCAAAAATGGCCCACTTGGAGCTCTTGATTCCATGGTGCGGCTCAACAAAGCAGTCGCGCCGTCCTACGTATTCAAAGTTTGAGAATGGGTCGAGGTCGTTGTGCCCCCAATGCCTCTAATCATTGGCTTTACCTGATAGAACTCGCACGCGAGCTCCAACTATCCTGAAGGAAACTTCGGAGGGAACAAGCTACTAGATGGTTCGATTAGTCTTTCACCCCTATACCTATGTCAGACGAACAATTTCATGTTAGTATTGCTGCGCGCCTCCACCAGAGTTTCCTATGGGTTTGCCCCACTCAGGCATAGTTCACCATCTTTCGGATCCCGACAGGTGTGCTCGCACTCGAACCCTTATCAGAAGATCAAGGTCAGTCGGCGATGCATCCCCTGGGGGGGATCCCGCCAATCAGCTTCCTTGCGCTTTGCGGGTTTACGCACCCGTTGACTCGTACACATGTCAGACTCCTTGGTCCGTGTTTCAAGACGGGTCGCATGGGGAGCCCGCAAGCCTGCACCGGGAACGCGCAGATGCCGAAGCACGCCAAAGGCGTGCGTTGCCCTGCCACGATCGAGGTGACGGCTTTCCGCGGGCATATCTACTGCTCGGGCTTTGGTCGCCGTCCCAATCCGTACTGGTCCGCTCCCCGAGCTGATCGGCGGACTAGCTCTCGTCGTTCTGCATACGACCAGGGCGCATCCAAAATAACCCGACTCGCTGACAGCGCCTCATAGTACGACAGGGTCCGGGCACGACGGGGCTCTCACCCTCTCTAGCGCTTCTTTCCAGGGGACTTGGGCCCGGTTCGCCGCTAAGGACGCTTCTCCAGACTACAATTCGGATGGCAGAGCCACCCAATTCTCAAGTTGGGTTGTTCCCGG
>CM075779.1:23104847-23149847 GCA_037974665.1 Ehretia macrophylla
TCTATGTTCTATGTGCTTATGTGATTAACATGTCTTAATTGTTTCTAGAATTGTGTATCTATATTATGTTGCATATCTTATGCATTAAATTCTTTTCTTGTCATATTTCAATAAATTGTGCATCATAATCTGTGCCTATAGATGGCTGGCCCTAGTACCCGCACTACTAATAGAAGTGGTGAGCCCCAAGAGACCAGAGATGCCTATCAAACTAATCTCGGCATAGCTATGTTTAACATGATGGAAAATGCAATGGATCGCGTGTCACAAGTGATGGAATGTCAAGATGCACGTGAAGCCAACAACAACAACAAAAACAACAACAGGAATGATGGTAACCATGGGAGACATAGCAGAATGAAGGAGTTCATTGACTTTCGCCCGTCCAAATTCCACGGGGAAGCTGATGATGAAAAAGCAGAGGCTTGGCTGTCTAAGATCGAGAGGATTTTCAGCCACTTGACTATACTGATGAAGAAAAGGTGGAGTTTGCTGTGTTTTTGTTGCACGGGGATGCTGAGCATTGATGGCACACTGTGCAGGCACTGTGGGAAACTGATCATACCCCTCGCTTGTGGGGTAATTTTGTTAAGGCATTCAAGGAGAAATATGTACCTGCAGTTTCTAGGCAGAGGTGGATTGAGGAATTCATGCACTTGAACCAGGGTAACATGATGGTAGCCCAGTACGAGGCTCGTTTTGACCGATTGTCCCGCTATGCTCAATACATGGTCAGTACTTCGGAGGTGAAGATGTGGAAATTTACGACTGGATTGAGGCCAGAGATTCAGGACCAGTTGGCTTTGCATGACTTCGATACCTATTCTGCTCTTTTTGCTGTTGTTTCCCAAGTTGAGAAGAGGAAACTTGATAGAGCCGGTTCGAGTCAACCGAACAAGAAACCATACCAGCCTTCAGGTTAACAAAGGAAATTCCAGAGCCAGAGTCGTAGTTAGGGCCAGAGCTAGAACAGACCAGTGAATAACCGTGGCCCGACTAAAGCGCCATCATCCTCTTCCACCTACGAATCCACAGGTAGTTCACCTGCTACTCAGTCTATCAACTATTCTTACTGTGACAAGAAGGGGCATACCGAGGCCCAGTGCTGGAAGAAGTCAGGACGATGTGTGCGGTGTGACAGTGATCAGTATTAGATCAAGGATTGCCCTAAATGGCAAGCAAGACAAAATCAGGTTAAACCAGCTAGTAGAGGCAAGACTCCAGTTCCTAGAGTTCATGCTCGAGCTTATGCTATTGAGTGCGAGGAGCTTCCAGAGGAGACCGCTGTTGTTGAAGGTACATTCTTCATACTGAATCAACCTGTTAGGGTGCTAATTGATCCGGGTGCTACTCATTCATTTATTACTCCCTTATGTGTGCAACGTGTGAAACTACAAGTTGTATGTTTTCCTTACGAAGTAGAAGTTGGTACTCCGATGGGTTCTAAACTTGTTACTAGCTCAGCTTGTAAAGCATGTAAAATCCAAATTAAGGATAAGGAATTCTCAGCCAATCTTATTGTATTACCTTTTCGAGACTATGAGGTCATCTTAGGGATGGACTGGTTGGCAAAGCATCATGCCCAACTAGATTGCCGGACGAAGATTGTAACGTTCCAGGTACCTGGTCAACCAATACTGGAGGTAATGGGTCGAAGAGATCTCACCGGGAGTTCCATCATTTCATCTACGAAAGCAGTGAAGTCCTTGAGAAAAGGGTGTAGTGGATACTTAGCTTACCTTATTAACAAGCCGTTGGACAAAGCTAAGTTGGAGGAGATGCCAGTGATCAAAGACTATGTGGATGTGTTTTCGGAAGAATTGCCCGGTTTACCCCCAAATCGGGAGATCGAGTTCATTATAGAGTTACTGCCTGGCACCTAGCCGATATCTAAAGCTCCCTATCATATGGCACCAACCGAGCTACAAGAATTGAAGGACCAATTGCAAGGATTGTTGAAGAAGGGGTTTGTTCAACCAAGTTCTTCTCCTTGGGGTGCGCCAGTCCTATTTGTAAAGAAGAAAGACGGAACGTTGAGGCTATGCATCGATTACCGAGGATTGAACCAAGTGACTGTCAAGAATAAATACCCACTTCCACTGATCGACGAGTTGTTTGGTCGACTTCAAGGAGCCAAAGTGTATTCGAAACTCGACTTGAGGCAAGGGTACTATCAGTTGCAGATCAAAAAGGAGGATATGCCTAAAACGGCTTTCAGGACAAGATATGGGTATTATGAATATGTGGGGATGCCATTTGGACTAACCAATGCCTCTGCAGCTTTTATGGACTTGATGCACAGGGTGTTTCAACCCTACTTGGACCACTTTGTGGTGATCTTCATTGATGATATTTTGGTATACTCGAAATCCGAGTCTGAGCATGAACAACACCTGCAGTTGGTACTGCAAAAACTTCGAGAGCATCAATTGTATGCAAAGTTTAGCAAGTGCGAATTTTGTTTGCAGCAGATTTCATTTTTGGGGCATATCATATCCTAAGAGGGAATAGTAGTGGATCCAGCAAAGATAGAAGTGGTGATGTCTTGGAAGAAGCCGGAAAATGTTACGGAGGTTCGAAGTTTTCTTGGTCTAGCTGGCTATTATCGGAGTTTTGTGAAGGATTTCTCAAAGATCGCAGGACCGCTTACAAAGCTTACTCAAAAGAAAACAAAGTTCGTGTGGGATTACAAGTGTGAGAACAGCTTCCAAGAATTGAAGAAAAGATTGACTACTGCACCTGTTCTTGCATTGCTTGAAGGGAGTCAAGGTTTTGTAATCTATAGCGATGCTTCGAAGGAAGGTCTAGGTTGTGTGTTGATGCAAAATGGTAGAGTGATTGCGTATGCTTCTAGGAAACCGAAGCCGTATGAATTGAACTACCCGATACATGATTTGGAGTTAGCGGCTATTGTGTTTGCACTCAAGAAATGAAGGCACTATCTGTGGGGTAGCAAGTTCGAGGTGTTTACTGATCACAAGAGCTTGAAATACTTGTTCTCACAAAAAGAGTAGAATATGAGGCAAAGGCGGTGGTGGAGCTTTTGGATGATTATAACTGCACAATCAATTATGTGCCCGGTAAAGCAAATGTAGTTGCAGATGCCATAAGTAGGAAAGTGAGCATGGCGAAATTGGAAGTTAAGGTGCAGGAGTTGTTGGAGGAAGCATTTTTGTGGAAACCACAATTGACTCAAAAAGGATTACTATTTGCCGCTACACAGGTTCAATCGACCTTGTTGTCTGAATTACGAGAAGCTCAACCGAAGGACCAACAATTTCAGAAGATTAAAGAAAGCAACACAGATTTTAAGTTTCATGATGATGGTGTTTGGAGGTTTAGGAATCGGATTTGTGTTCCTAATGACCCAGAGCTGAAAAAGAAGATTCTTAAAGAAGCCCATAATTCAAGATATACTATTCACCCCGGCGGAACAAAGATGTACCGGGATTTGAAGCAACACTATTGGTGGACTAATATGAAGAGAGAGATTGCGGAGTTTGTGGCACGGTGTTTGACTTGCTAGAGAGTCAAAGCGGAACATCAACGACCAGCAGGTTTACTTCAACCGTTAGAGATTCCTTAATGGAAATGGGAACATATAACTATGGACTTTGTTATAGACCTGCCCAGGTCACAAAAGGCTTATGACGTCGTTTGGGTCATAGTGGATAGATTGACCAAGTCAGCACACTTCTTACCGATGAACAAGGAGGATAGTCCTGAGAAATTGGGAGATATATATGTGGCGGAGATTGTAAGATTGCACGGGATGCCTGTGAGTATTGTATCGGATAGGGATCCTTGTTTTACTTCCTGATTTTGGAAGAGATTGCAAGAAGCTTTGGGAACGAAGTTGAGTTTCAGCACGGCTTATCACCCTCACACTGATGGACAATCTGAGAGAACTATTCAGATTCTGGAGGATATGCTGAGGGCGTGTGTTTTAGACTTCGGGAAAGGTTGGGAGAAATACCTGTCTCTAGCAGAGTTCGCTTATAATAGTAGTTATCAGGCCACTAACGGGATGGCCCCATTTGAGGCGTTGTATGGACGTAAGTGTCGATCCCCAATTTACTGGGATGAAGTAGGTGAGACGAAGACTTTTGACCTGACCCTTCTACCTGAACTTATGAAGACTGTTGATAATATCCACCTCATCCAGAAACGGATGCTTATCGCCCAGAGCAGGCAGAAAAGTTATGCAGACCGATGGAGACGGAGTCTAGAGTTTGAGGTCGGCGACAAGGTGTTCTTGAAGATATCACCCCGGAGGGTACTGATTAAACACGGCAAGGGTAGAAAGTTAAGCCCGAGGTTTGTAGGACCATTTGAGATAATTGAGAAGGTTGGCAAATTGGCGTATCGCCTGGCACTACCCCAAAACCTCTCCAATATTCACGACGTCTTTCATGTTTCGATGCTACGGAAGTATCATCCTGATCCATCACACATCTTGGAGCCAGAGCTGTTGCAGCTTCGGGAGAACTTGTCTTCTGAAGAGAAGCCCATTCGGATTCTAGACCAGCAAGATCGGGAATTGTGCAACAAATCTATACCGATGGTGAAAGTGTTGTGGGATCATCATGGAGTTGAAGAAGCAACGTGGGAAAGGCGAGACCAGATGGAGAAACAGTATCCAGCTTTATTTCAAAGGTAATATTGAATTTCGGGATGAAATTCTTTTAAGGAGGGGAGGATGTGAGGCCCGACCTCGATTTACGTGCGATACCTTGTTTTGTGTGCCCTAACCTAGATTTACGTGCCTTGACCTAGGTTTAAGAATTGTGTTTCGTTTTGTGTGCATTGCATTGAATTACGTGCATTCATTTAGGGTTGCGTGCATTTACTTGGAAAATGTGCATTCGTCTCGTAGTTCGTGCCTTGTCTCATAGTGCGAGCCCTAAACCTAAGAAAGCGTGCCCTCACGCTAATCAAGAAAGTATCTTACACGAAGCACTAGATCAATAATTAATCCTACAAATCCCACTAACTAATATTAAATTACTAATTCAACCCACTAGAAGACAAAATCTCAGAAAAAGCTAGACATTCCTTATTCTTTATTTTTTGCGTATCCCAAACACTCAATTAAATAATGCTCAACAAGACAAAAAAATTCAGATTCTAGCAATGCCTTGGCCGACCACCTTGTGAGCATTTGTGCTTGCTTGTTTAATTCAAATTAATTCCTAGACATTCTATGACAATTCTATGACACAAATGCATAAAAAATTAGCTCAAAACCCTCCCCAAAGCTCCACCATTTCGACACAAGCTCCTTGCCCATGCTAGACATTTCAAATGATGCTTCTTGAAGATACAAAATCAGATTTTTACACGCCCTAGGCCGACAAGCTCATTTGCCCAACAAAGCTTTTATTTTCTTTCATTTCTCTCATTTCCTCTCATTCTTCTCTCTCCCCCTCATTCTTCTCTCTCTCTCTCGGCCCTAGCTGAATATTGTAGACTCCATAGCTAAGTTCTTCATCCTAAGGCTCTTCAAGACTTCCAAGCAACCGAGGAACTCGACCAAGCAAAGCTAGGAGCAAAGAAATGCACAAGCAAGCCTTTAGCACCTCCATTTTGACTTAGGTGAGTTTGCTAGCTTCCATTTCTTTTCTTCTTGTTCTAACCATATGTGTGTTCATGAGCTTTTATAAGCATGCATGGCAAGATTCTTGGCTAGAATGCGATGATAGATGAAATCGGGTATGTGACAGCTTTCTGTCTTGTTGGTACGAGGTGATTTTGGTTAGGTAAATGATATTGAAAATGTGTGAAAATTGGTAGGTAACTAGTTTTTCCGGTTATGAACACTTTTTGTAGAAATGAGCCAAAGCTAATTTCGACTCTAAGGTCCTCAAAATGACTAATTATCAAAATGTGTCCAAATCTGGAAAGTCTGGAAAAATGAAGCAGGTTTTGGCAGATTCACTGACCCTGTAGAACGAACCCGTTTTGACTTAGTAAATGATATCCAAATTGCATGAAATTTGGTGTACAGATACATTTTTCAGTTCTGGACATTTGTGTCAGAAATGGACTAAGGCTAAATCTGACCCTAAGGCCCTAAAAAACGACAAGTATAGAAATGTGTGCAAATCTGGACAGTTTTGTGTAGTCTCACTGTTTTGGCTATAACTATTGAACCCGAACTCCAAATGATGCGAGGTTTGTTTCTAAATTTAGTTCACTTATTAAGCTTTAATTTTATATCTTGTTCACTGGAATTGGAGATTCTTTGTTTGTCTTAATAATTGTGAGAAAATAGTCCATTGCAATGAGGGTTTCACCTATTGATATGCTTAGAAAAATTAATGTAGCTTCCCTTGTCGTGTTAAATGCTTGGGATTGTGGTATTTGGATGTTGTGTGGACGGTTTTGAATGCTTGAGGGTGTTGGAATTAATCAATGCACGGCTTGAGCTTAATTATGAGATGACTTGGGGTTTAATCGCACGGGTAAGCACAAATTGAAACCCTAGTAGCTAGGTAAACTTGCTAAGTGTTGATCCTTTGGATATTGTGTTTGATTATGTGTTTAGTAGGCTTCCTGTAGTTTCCCTCATAGCCCTAAACATGATCTCGATGATTACATGATTGACAAATAGGCCTTTCTTGCACCCAGTTCCACGTACATGTCGTTGCATGTAGAATAATCTTATTGTTTGATCACGTGAACTTTGAAATGAGTTATATGACTTGATTTACGTGCGTTACATGGCTGCCCGTTTAATGTTCATACATCTCCATGTGCTTTTAAAGTGAATTTACTTGTCATATCATGCCACGCGTGTTTAACTATCAATGTGCAATCTTATGACTGCTCGGAGGCAACCTACTTTGTTGACCTCCAAATGTGATATATTAAATGTCATAAATGTGCATTGCATACAAGGTTGCAACCTTTCATTCTAGCGTGGTAGCGTTCACACACACCGGGTGGCATCGGGCTTGCCGGTGCAACTGTGACTACCATTGTCCAATTCCCTCTCTCACTTGGGGGCTAGACTTCTTCGGAGAGTTGGGTCGTAGGATTTCGGGGTACATCCGGAGTACACCCATTTGGCGTGATAAAGGGATGATTTGAAGTCGGCTGCAACAACTGATACTGACATGAACTGAGAGCAAAAGCTCACCGTATCCTTTTCACTATGTGTATAAGTACTCTAGCTTGGTTCTTAGAGGACCTCGGGGAGGAAAGACGGTTAATTGTGTTCCTTTACTTTTATATTATGTTATGTACTTACTTGTGATATATTCATGCTTGTAAAAAGGGTTTTCATAAGTTGAACCGGAAAATGAGTTTCAAACTTATTTCTCGTTCTCCCTCGCTGAGTTCATAAGGACTCACCCTCTTTTATCATCTCAGGTGAAGAAAATCAAGAACAGGTACCCGAGGACGACGTGCCTAATGATGATTCCTTGGAATGATTGCTTGCTCTACGTGCTTTACGTGACCGTGGCCATTTTGTGAACAATATGTTGTTTGAAGACTATTTCTCTTACGTTGCTTGTTGTTTGTAATGTAAAAGACCCCCGTTGTAATTTGGGGTCTAATTTTGGCTTGTACTAATAATAACTAGACAGACACTACTATGGTCATTTTGCTATCGTTACTGGCTAGTGTCTTTCATAGGATTATGAAGTATCAGGTAAGGACTAAGTAAAATGAACCTATCCAATCTTAAGCAGGTGCGCATTGTTAAGCTAA
Source organism: Ehretia macrophylla (assembly GCA_037974665.1). Taxonomy (NCBI): domain Eukaryota; kingdom Viridiplantae; phylum Streptophyta; class Magnoliopsida; order Boraginales; family Ehretiaceae; genus Ehretia; species Ehretia macrophylla. The sequence continues at coordinate 23,112,564 of CM075779.1, forward strand.
GATCAACAGGTACTTTTGTAACGAGGATTAGCAAACAAACGAGACATAGTATCATGCTAGGTTATTAACCAAATGAGACTTAGAGATAACTGGTAGGATTTTTGATTGGTTATAAATAGTAATCTTAGTTAGAAATGAATCTGAGATTGGAAATTTTGGGGCGTTTTGAGAATTAGGTCAAACTAAAGAGCCCAATTACAGCCGTTATGCTGCTGGTTTTCCGAAAAAATTGTGGAGTCTAGGCTAAACGTTAAGTGTTAAACTTTTATGAATGATTGAGTACGAGACATGACTTAAATGTTTAGATCACACCCTAGTCTAACCTTTATAGGCCGGGTTGGGGCGTGACACACGACTCGGCCAGTTAAGGCCAGGAGCGCATCGCCGGCAGAAGGGAACGTAAGCACTCGGCCCGTAAATGAAGAGGCAAGCAGGGGCAGACGTTACTGCTCAAGCAAGGATCCAACTGACCCATACAAGCTGACCACCACTCAAGTGCTATCACGTTCGCTATGCCCAGACCACCAAGCCGGTAACTGCCCCATTGTCTAGGCAAAGGAAGCCCTTCAGGCAAGCAGAACCGACGAGATAGCCCGATCACGCACCGCTAGGCACGAAGAATTTCTTAGGGATAAGGGAGAGGAATGGCACGAGGTACATGACTAGGCTGCATGTCGCAAGCTTAGGAGCCTACTTCTTGCCCACGCGGTGCTTGGATCGCCATGACACTAGACCACGTCCGTCGCATTACGACTCAGCGAGGACCATGGCGTCGTGTGCTAGGTGATTCATGCATCGCGTAGACCCATATGAATACACCGTCGGACGGCTTTGAGGCAGAACGGTGCTTAGATCGCCACGACATTGAAGCTCTAGCCATCGTCTTATCGCAACGCACAAGTTGTCACTTAATGAAAGCCAAGGCCGTGTGCTAGGCGATTCACGCATCGTGCATGCCCCTACTGTCCCCTTGTATGCAGCCATATGCATGGAACGGGACAATCAAACTACCTTCCTACCCACACGGTACTTGGATCGCCACGACACTAGACCATGTTCGTCACATTACGACTCAGCAAGGACCATGGCATCATGTGCTAGGAGATTTGCGCATCGCACAGGCCCGTCGGAACCAATCGGGGGACGTCTTCAAGACTGCATGGTGCTTGGATCGTCTCATCGCCACGTGTGCTAGGCGATTCGCGCATCACGCATGCCCCCTATCGTCCCCTTGTATGTACCCGTATACATGGAACGGGAGAAACAAACTACCTTCCTGCCCACGCAGTGCTTGGATCGCCATGACATTAGACCACGTCCCTCGCATTACGACTCAGCGAGGACTATGGCGTCGTGTGCTAGGTGATTCGCGCATCTCACAAGCATGTCAGAACCCACTGGGGGACGGCTTCAAGGCCACATAGTGCTTGGATAGCCACGACATTGAAGAATCAGCAATCGTCTCATCGACCAGGGGGCTTGACACCACATACCCCCTATAGTACATTTAGATGCAAAAATCCAAGTGACAGCAGTAGCGTACATTTTGCCATAGATTCATAATGGGTGTTTTACACTATAAAAGGCCCCATATAGCATGATCTTCGCACCCAACTTGCTCCTTATTGATAGCATATGATATCCAAATGCGTCAAGATTATTTCTTTCGAAAAAATATTTTTAAATATTTAATAATTACAAAAATAGGGAAAAATCAGAAAAATAGTAGAAAATTCAAAAAAAATTATATTAATTCATACATTAATTTGTTAAATGATATTTAAAAATATATTTTTTGAAAAATTAATTTTTAATGTTTAAAAATTATGAAAAATAGGGAAAAGTAAAAAAAAATACTACAAAATTTAGGAAAATTTATATTAATTCATAAATTAATTTTTTTACATGATATTTGGCATTAAAATTTTGTTTTGGAAGGATTGGGGACCTGATTAATCTAATTCGCCTCACAAATATGACGAACTGTTATTCGGACAAAGGAAAGGTTAAGACCACTTCATAGATTCGGAAACCACTTGTAAAAGGACAACAATGTCCACATTTGTGTCATAATACATTATGCATGCCCAATACCCACGAATGCTTAACATTGCCCGTCGTGCCCAACGTCCCCTAGTAGTGCCAACAGTGCCCTAACAACGCCACTTGAGTGCCCCGCGCATGCCACTTAACCGCACCATCGTGTAGAATGTGCGCCCTATGTGCGCAACCTCGTGTGGCATGGGCGCCCCATGCGCGAACCTTCCTGCCGCATGTGGGACACATGAGCGCACCATTGTGCGGCATGCGCGCGAGATGCGCACACCATCGTGCGGCATGGGCCCCCCATGCGTGTACCTTCGTGCGGCATGCGGGAAACATGCGCGAACCATCGTACGGCATGGGCACACCATGCGCGTACCTTCGTCTGGTATGCGCGCACCATCGTGCGCCATGCGCACCCCTTGCGCGTATCTTCGTGCGGCATGGGCGCCCTATGCGTGTACCTTCGATCATGCGGCATGGGCGCCCTATGCATGCACCTTCGAGCGGCATGCGACCACCATCCTGCGGCATGGGCACTGCATGCGTACACCATCGTGCGGCATGGGCACCCCAAGTGCACACCATCGTGCGGCATGGGCGCCTCATCCACGCACCTTCATGCGGCATGGGCATACTATCGTGCGGCATGGGCACCCCATGCGCGCACCTTCGTGCTTCATATGGGCCACATGCACGCATCATCGTGCAATATGCGACCCATGCGCTCATTTTCGTGCGGCATAGCCGTCCCATGTGCGTACCTTCGTGTGGTATACGGGCCACATGCGTGTACCATCGTACGGCATGGGCGCCCCATGTACGCACCATCGTGCGGCATAGGTGCCCCATGCGCACACCTTCAAACGTTATGCAGGCCACATACGCGCACCATCGTGCCCCATGCACCTACCATCGTGCAGTATGGGCGACCCATGTGCGCACCTTCTTGTGGCGTAGGCGCCCCATGCGCGCACTATTGTGCGGCATCGTTGCCCAAATGCTTGCCCTATCGTGCTTGATACGCGACCCCACTGCGCGACAACCTTGCCAAGCCGTGCCCCAACTGCGTGCAAAGCTATAGCTCATCCGAGGCCAAGTGCGTGCCCCATCTGCGGCCCCAAGTACGTGCCCCATCCAAGGCCCAATCGTGCGCTGTCGTGCAACACCGTGGGCAGTCATGCCGCAACCGTTCACCAATGTGACCGGCCATGCTGAAGAAACTGGCAACATAACCTCAGTCACCGTTAATGTTGAGGGAAAAACGTTAGGCACCTTTGCGGGCCGGCAGCACACAATTTCATATTCAAATTTTTTGCCATCTCTTATGAAGCAAGCATAGGCTATCTAACACTTGGGAACTCAAGGCGATTCATGGGGTCGGTCAGCAGTAGGCCATTAACACTTGGGCATACCACATAGCACTTCGTCATTATTGGGCATAGTACTTGGGTGCACATAGCACTTAGGCATATAGCTTGGGTGCATATAGCACTTGGGCATCAATGGGTATAGCACAAAGCACTTGGGCATCAATGGGCATAACACATAGCACTTGGGCATCATTGGGCATAGCACATAGCACTTGGGCATCATTGGGCATAACACATAGCACTTGGGTATAGCACTTTGGGCATTCGCCTGTCAACACTTAAAACTTATGATGTCGACACTTGGGCATCATTGGGTATATCACTTGGGTATAGCACTTAGCATTTGGGCATCCTTGGGCATAGCACTTAGCACTTGGGCATAATTGGGCATCATCGTTGCCTCAAAACCCCACGACACTTGCGGCAACACTTATGCACGCAGCGAGCGTGGCAAACTAACTTGGGCTAATGTTATTCGGACTTGGGTGCAGAGCACTTGGCAACACTTGGGCATTCGTGCGTCGATACTTGGGTTATAAGAAACACACATGCAAGCTCTTTGAATCTCTCATTTCCTCACATTTCTCTCTCTCCCTCTCATTCTTCTCTCTTTCTCTCGGCTTTGGCTGAGTTCCTATACTCCATAGCTTATCTTCATCACTCCATGATTCATCAAGGCAAGCAAGAAGCTAGGGAGCTCGACTAAGCAAGCTAGGTTGCAAGAAACACACATGCAAGCTCTTTGAATCTCCATTTCAGCTCAGGTGAGTTTGCTAGCTTCCATTGCTTTTCTTCTTGTTCTAACCACATGCATCTACTAAGAACTTGGTCACTAAGCTAGGAAAAATAGAAAAAATCGAGTGGTGTCTCGGCTAAGCAAGGAAGAAGATCAACTTTGTGCTTCACCAAGAGTCTTGTGCATCTTCTTGTTGTTTTGCTAAGGTGAGGGCTAAAACTTCTTGAAAATCTTTCAAAAACCCACATACATGCCCTTAAATGTTTATCTTTGCTTCTGTACTCGAGATATATGTGTGTTCATAAGCTTTTACAACCATGCATGGCAAGATTTTGGGCTAGAATGTGATGATAGATGAAATTGTGCATGTGACAGCTTTCTGTCTTGTTGGTGCGAGGTCATTTTGGCTAGGTAAATGATGTTGGAAATCGGTGAAAATTGGTAGGTAACTATTTTTGCTAGTTCTAAACATTTTTCACAGAAATAGGCCAAAGCTAATTTTGACTCTAAAGTCCTCAACATGGAAAATCAGTAAAATGTGTCCAAATTTGGAAAGTCTGGAAAAATGAAGCAGGTTTTGGCAGATTCACTGACCTTGTGGAATGAACAAGTTTTGACTTAGTAAATGACATCAAAAATGCATGAAATTTGGTGTGCTACTATATTTTTCAGTTCTAGACATTTTTGTTAGAAATGGACTAAGGCTAAATCTGACCCTAAGGACCTCAAAGACGATAAGTATTGAAATATGTGCAAACCCGGACAGTTTTGTGCAGTTTCACTGTTTTGGCTATAACTATTGAACCCGAACTCCAAAATGATGCGAGGTTTTTTTCTGAATTTATTTCACTTCTTAAGCTTTAATTTGACATCTTATTCACTGGATTTGGATATTGTTTGCTTGTCTTAATGATTATGAGAGTCAGTCCATTGCAGTAAGGGTTTCACTTAGTGATATGCTTAGAAAAATTATTGTAGCTTCTCTTGTTATATTAAATGCTTGGGATTGTGGCATTGGGATGTTTTGTGGACTGTTTTGAATACTTGAGGGTGTTTGAATTAATCGGTGCATGGCTTGAGTTGATTTCGAGATGACTTGGGGCTTAATCGCACGGGTGAGCACGAATTGGAACCCTAGTAACTAGGTGAATTTGCTAAGTGTTGATCCTTTGGATGTTGTGTTGGATTATGTGTTTAGTAGGCTGCCCGTGGTTGCCCTTGTAGCCCTAAATATGATTTCGATGATTTCATGTTGATAAGTAGGCTTTTCTTACACCCGGTCTCACGTAGATGCCATTGCATGATGAATAATCTTGTTATTTGATTACGTGAACTTTGAAATGAGTTATATGACTTGATTTACGTGCGTTACATGGCTGCCCGTTTAATGTTCATATAACTCCATGTGCCTTTCAAGTGAAATTACTTGTCTTATCGTGCCTCGCTTGTTTACTTGTCAATGTGCAATCTTATGACTGCTCGGAGGCAACCTACTTTGTTGTCCTTCTAATGTGATATATTAAATGTCATAAATGTGCATTGCATTCAAGGTTGCAACCTTTCATTCTGGCATGGTAGCGTTCACGCATACCGGGCGGCATCGGGTTTGCCGGTGCAACCGTGACTACCATTGTCCAATTCCCTCTCTCGCTTGGGGGCTAGACTTCCTCGGAGAGTTGGGTCGTAGGATTTTGGGGTACATCCGGAGTACACCCATTTGGCATGATAAAGGGATGATTTGAAGTCGGCCGCAACAACTGATATTAGAAATGAATTGAGAGCAAAAGCTCACCATATCATTTTCACTATGTGTATAAGTACTCTCGCTTGGTTCCTAGAGGACCTCGGGGAGGAAACACGGGTAATTGTGTTCCTTTACTTTTATATTATTTGTTATGTACTTATTTGTGATATATTCATGCTTGCAAAAAGGGTTTTCATAAGTTGAACCGGAAAATGAGTTTCAAAACCTATTTCTCGTTCCTCTTCGCTGAGTTCATAAGGACTCACCCTCTTTTATCATCTCAGGTGAAGAAGATTAAGAACAGGTACCCAAGGATGACGTGCCTAACGATGATTCCTAGGAATGATTGCCTGTCCTATGTGCTTTGCTATTTAATGACCTTTTGTGAACACTATGCTGCTTGAAGACTATTTCTTTTCATGTTGCTTGATGTTTGTAATGTAAAAGACCCCCGTTGTAATTTGGGGTCTAATTTTGGCTTGTACTGATAATAACTAGACAAACACTACTATGGTCATTTTGCTATCGTTACTGGTTAGTATCTATCATAGGATTATGAAGTATCAGGTAAGGACTAAGTAAAATGAACCTATCCAAGCTTAAGTAGGTACCTGTTGTTAAGCTAAGATCAACAAGTGCTTTTGTAACGAGGATTAACAAACAAACGAGACATAGTATCATGCTAGGTTATTAATCAAACGAGACATCAAGATAACTAGTAGGCGTTTCAATTGATGAATAGTAATCTTTGTTGGAAATGAAATTGAGATTGGAAAATTTGAGGCGTTTAGGGAATCAAGTCAAACCAAAGAGCCCAATTACAACCGTTATGCTGCCGATTTTCTAGAAAATTTTGGAGTTAGGCTAAAACATTAAGTGTTAAACTTTTATGAACGATTAAGTACGAGATATGACTTGAATGTTTAGATCACACCCTAGTCCAACCTTTATAGGCTGGGTTGGGGCGTGATACCCTATAGAAGAAGAATGGTATCTAAGTTTAGATTGCTTAAGCTGGGTTTAACTCTCAGACCATGGGTAGAGCCCTAAGATAATTAGGATGACTTGTCTATATGTTGTTGTGTGATAGTGTTAATTGTGCCTTCTATGTTCTATGTGCTTAAGTGATTAACATGTCTTAATTGTTTCTAGAATTGTGTATCTATATTATGTTGCATACCCTTATACATTAAATTCTTGTCTTGTCGTATTCTAATAAATTGTGCATCGTAATCTGTACCTATAGATGGCTGGCCCTAGTACCTGCACTACTAATAGGAGCGGTGAACCCCAAGAGACCGGAGATGCTTATCAAACTAATCCCGGCATAGCTATGTTTAATATGATGGTGAATGCCATAGATCGCGTGTCACGAGTGATGGAGCGTCAAGATGCACGTGAAGCCAACAACAACAACAACAACAACAACAATAGGAATGATGGTAACCATGGGAGACATAGCAGAATGAGGGAGTTCCTTGACTTTCGCCGTCTAAATTCCACGGGGAAGCTGATGATGAGAAAGAAGAGGCTTGGCTGTCTGAGGTCGAGAGGATTTTTAGGCCACTTGATTATACTGATGAAGAGAATGTGGAGTTTGCTGTGTTTCTGTTGCATGGGGATGCTGAACATTGGTGGCACACTGTGGAGGCACTATGGGAAACTGATCAGACACCTCGCTTGTGGGGTAATTTCGTTAAGGCATTCAAGGAGAAATATGTACCTGCAGTTTCCAGGCAGAGGCGGATTGAGGAATTCATGCACTTGAACCAAGGTAACATGGCGGTGGCCCAGTACGAGGCTCGTTTTGACCGACTGTCCCATTATGCTCAGTATATGGTCAGTACTCCGGAGGCGAAAATGTGAAAATTTACTACAAGATTGAGGCCAGAGATTCAGGACCAATTGGCTTTGCATGACTTCGATACCTATTCTGCTCTCTTTGCTGCGGCTTCCCGAGTTGAGAAGAGAAAACTTGATAGAGCAGGTTCGAGTCAGCCGAACAAGAAACCATACCAGCCTTCAGGTCAACAAAGGAAATTCTAAAGCCAGAGTCGTAGTCAAGGCCAGAGACAGAATAGACCAGTGAATAACCGTGGCACGACTAAAGCGCCATCAGCCTCTTCCACCCGCGGATCCACAGGTAGTTCACCTGCTACTTAGTCTGTCAACTGTTCTTACTGTGACAAGAAGGGGCATACCGAGGCCCAGTGCTGGAAGAAGTCAGGACGATGTGTGCGGTGTGGTAGTGATCAGCATCAGATCAATGATTGCCCTAAATGGCAAGCAAGACAGAATCAGGTTAAACCAGCTGGTAGAGGCAAGACTCCAGTTCCTAGAGTTCAGGCTTGAGCTTATGCTATTGAGTGCGAGGAGCTTCCAGAGGAGACCGCTGTTGTTGAAGGTACATTTTTCATACCGAATCAACTTGTTAGGGTGCTAATTGATCCGGGTGCTACTCATTCATTTATTACTCCCCTATGTGTGCAACATGTGAAACTACGAGTTGTATGTTTGGCTTACAAAGTAGAAGTTGGTACTCCGATGGGTTCTAAACTTGTTACTAGCTCAGCTTGTAAAGCATGTAAAATTAAAATTAAGGATAAGGAATTCTCAGCCAATCTTATCGTATTACCTTTTTGAGATTATGAGGTCATCTTAGGGATGGATTGGTTGGCAAAGCATCATGCCCAACTAGATTTCCGGACGAAGATTGTAACGTTCCAGGTACCTGGTCAACAAATACTGGAGGTGATGGTCGAAGAGATTTCACCGGGAGTTCCATCATTTCATCTACGAAAGCAGTGAAGTCCTTGAGGAAAAGAATGTAGTGAATACTTAGCTTACCTCATCAACAAACCGTCGGACAAATCTAAGTTGGAGGAGATGCCAGTGATCAAAGACTATGCGGATGTGTTTCCAGAAGAATTGCCCAGTTTACCCCCAAATTTGGAGATCGAGTTCATTATAGAGTTACTGCCTGGCACCCAGCCGATATCTAAAGCCCCTTATCGTATGGCACCAGCCGAGCTACAAGAATTGAAGGACCAATTGCAAGGATTGTTGAAGAAGGGGTTTGTTCAACCAAGTTCTTCTCCGTGGGGTGTACCAGTTCTATTTGTAAAGAAAAAAGACGGAACGTTGAGGCTATGCATCGATTACCGAGGATTGAACCAAGTAACTGTCAAGAATAAATACCCACTTCCATTGATTGACGAGCTATTTGATCAACTTCAAGGAGCCAAAGTGTATTCGAAACTCGACTTGAGACAAGGGTACTATCAGTTGCGGATCAAAAAGGAGGATGTGCCTAAAACGACTTTCAAGACAAGATATGGGCATTATGAATATGTGGTGATGCCATTTGGACTAACCAATGCCCCTGCAGCTTTTATGGACTTGATGCACAGGGTGTTTCAACCCTACTTGGACCAATTTGTGGTGATCTTCATTGATGATATTTTGGTATACTCGAAATTCGAGGCTGAGCATGAACAACATCTGCGATTAGTATTGCAGAAACTTCGAGAGCATCAATTGTATGCAAAGTTTAGCAAGTGCAAATTTTGGTTGCAGCAGATTGCATTTTTGGGGGACATCATATCCCAAGAGGGATTAGCAGTGGATCTAGCAAAGATAAAAGCGGTGATGTCTTGGAAGAAGCCAAAAAATGTTACGGAGGTTTGGAGTTTTCTTGGTCTAGCCGGCTATTATCGGAGGTTCGTGAAGGATTTCTCTAATATTGCAGGACCGCTTACAAAGCTCACTCAAAAGAAAACAAAGTTCGTGTAGGATGACAAGTGTGAGAACAGCTTCCAAGAATTGAGGAAAAGATTGACTACCGCACCTATTCTTGTATTGCCTGAAGGGAGGCAAGGTTTTGTAATCTATAGCGATGCTTTGAAGGAAGGATTGGGTTGTGTGTTGATGCAAAATGGTAGACTGATTGCGTATGCTTCTAGGAAACCGAAGACGTATGAATTGAACTACACGACGCATGATTTGGAGTTAGCGGCTATTGTGTTTGCACTCAAGAAATGGAGGCACTATCTATGGGGTAACAAGTTCGAGGTGTTTACGGATCACAAGAGCTTGAAATACTTGTTCTCACAAAGAGAGTTGAATATGAGGCAAAGACGGTAGATGGAGCTTTTGGATGATTATAACTGTACAATCAATTATGTGCCCGGTAAAGCAAATGTAGTTGCACGTGCCTTAAGTAGGAAAACAAGCATGGCAAAACTGGAAGTCAAGGTGCAGGAGTTGTTGGAGGAAGCATTTTTGTGGAAACCACAATTGACTCGAAAATGGTTACTTTTTGCCACTACACAAGTTCAATCGACCTTGTTGTCTGAATTACGAGAGGCTCAACAATTCCAGAAGATTAAAGAAAGCAACACAGATTTCAAGTTTCATGATGATGGTATTTGGAGGTTTAGGAATCGGATTTGTGTTCCTAATGAACCAGAGCTGAAAAAGAAGATTCTTGAAGAAGCCCACAATTCAAGATACACTATTTACCCCAGCGGAACAAAGATGTACCAGGATTTGAAGCAACACTATTGGTGGAATAACATGAAAAGAGAGATTGCGGAGTTTATGGCACGGTGTTTGACTTGCCAGAGAGTTAAAGTGGAACATCAACGACCAGCAGGTTTACTTCAACCGTTGGAGATTCCTCAATGGAAATAGGAACATATAACTATGGACATTGTTATGGACCTGCCCAGGTCACAAATGGGTCATGACGCCATTTGGGTCATAGTGGATAGATTGACTAAGTCAGCGCACTTCTTACCGATGAATAAGGAGGATAGTCCTGAGAAGTTGGGAGATATGTATGTGGAGGAGATTGTAAGATTGCATGGGATGCTTGTGAGTATTGTATCGGATAGGGATCCTCGTTTTACTTCCCGATTTTGGAAGAGATTGCAAGAAGCTTTGGGAACGAAGTTGAGTTTTAGCATGGCTTATCACCCTCAGACTGATGGACAATCGGAGAGAACTATTCAGATTCTGGAGCATATGTTGAGGGCGTGTGTTTTAGATTTCGGGAAAGGTTGGGAGAAATATCTGTCTCTAGCGGAGTTCGCTTATAATAATAGTTATCAGGCCACTATCGAGATGGCCCCATTTGAGGCATTGTATGGACGTAAGTGTCGATCCTCAATTTACTGGGATGAAGTAGGTGAAACGAAGACTTTTGACCCGACCCTTCTGCCTGAACTTATGAAGACGGTTGATAATATCCACTTCATCCAGAAACGGATGCTTACCGCCCAGAGCAGGCAGAAGAGTTATGCAGACCGACGGAGACGGAGCCTAGAGTTTGAGGTTGGCGACAAGGTATTCTTGAAGATATCACCCCGGAAGGGACTGATTAAACACGGCAAGGGTGGAAAGTTGAGCCTGAGATTTGTAGGACCATTTGAGATAATTGAGAAGGTTGGCAAATTGGCGTATCGCCTAGCACTATCCCAAAACCTCTCTAACGTCTTTCATGTTTCGATACTACGGAAGTATCACCCTGATCCATAGCATATCTTGGAGCCAGAGCCGTTGCAGCTTCGGGAAAACTTGTCTTATGAAGAGAAGCCCGTTCGAATCCTAGACCAGCAAGATTGGGAGTTGCGCAGCAAAACTATACCGATGGTGAAAGTGTTGTGGGATCATCATGGAATTGAAGAAGCAACGTGGGAAAGGCGAGACCAGATGGAGCAACAGTATCCAGCTTTATTTCAAAGGTAATATTGAATTTCAGGACGAAATTCTTTTAAGGAGATGAAGATGTGAGGCCCGACCTCGATTTGAGTACGATACCTCGTTTCGTGTGCCCTAGCCTAAATTTGTGTGCCTTAACCTAGATTTAAGAATCATGTTTCGTTTTATGTGCCTTGCATTGAATTACGTGCATTCATTTAGGGTTGTACGCATTTACTTGGGAAACGTGCATTCGTCTCGTAGTTCATGCGCTACCTCGTAGTACGTGCCCTAGACCTAGGAAAGTGTGCCCTCACGCTAATCAAAAAGAATCTTACATGAAGCACTTGGTCATTAATTAATCCTACAAATTCCACTAACTAATATTAAATTACTAATTCAACCCACTAGAAGACGAAATTGCACCAAAAGCTAGACATTCTCATTATTTATTCCTTATTCTTTTGCACTTTCCAAACACACAATTAAATAATGCTCAAAAGATGAGAAAGATTCAGATTTTTCAAGCCTTGGCCGACCACCTCGTGTGCTTTGTAATTGCTTTGCATAATTCAAATTATTCCCCAAACATTCTATGACAATTCTATGACACAAATGCATAAAAAATTAGCTCAAAGACCTCCTCAAAGCTCCCAATCTCGACATAAGCTCCTTGCCCATGCTAGGAAATTCAAAAACCATGCTTCTTGAAGACACAAATCTGAAATTTCTATGCCCAAGGCCGACACATGCTTCATCATTTGCAAGGCTTTCATTTTTTCTTTCATTTCTCTCATTTCCTCACATTTCTCTCTCTCCCTCTCATTCTTCTCTCTTTCTCTCGGCTTTGGCTGAGTTCCTATACTCCATAGCTTATCTTCATCACTCCATGATTCATCAAGGCAAGCAAGAAGCTAGGGAGCTCGACTAAGCAAGCTAGGTTGCAAGAAACACACATGCAAGCTCTTTGAATCTCCATTTCGGCTTAGGTGAGTTTGCTAGCTTCCATTTCTTTTCTTCTTGTTCTAACCACATGCATCTACTAAGAACTTGGTCACTAAGCTCGGAAAAATAGAGAAAATCGAGTGGTGTCTCGGCTAAGCAAGGAAGAAGATCAACTTTGTGCTTCACCAAGAGTCTTGTGCATCTTCTTGTTGTTTTGCTAAGGTGAGGGCTAAAACTTCTTGAAAATCTTTAAAAAACCCACATGCATGCCCTTAAATGTTTATCTTTGCTTCTGTACTCGAGATATATGTGTGTTCATAAGCTTTTACAACCATGCATGGCAAGATTTTGGGCTAGAATGTGATGATAGATGAAATTGTGCATGTGACAGCTTTCTGTCTTGTTGGTGCGAGGTCATTTTGGCTAGGTAAATGATGTTGGCAATCCATGAAAATTGGTAGGTAACTATTTTTGCTAGTTCTGAACATTTTTCGCAGAAATAGGCCAAAGCTAATTTTGAATCTAAAGTCCTCAACATGGCAAATCAGTAAAATGTGTCCAAATTTGGAAAGTCTGGAAAAATGAAGCAGGTTTTGGCAGATTCACTGACCTTGTGGAAAGAACCAGTTTTGACTTAGTAAATGACATCCAAAATGCATGAAATTTGGTTTGCAACTATATTTTTCAGTTTTGGACATTTTTGTCAGAAATGGACTAAGGCTATATCTGACCCTAAGGACCTCAAAAACGACAAGTATTGAAATGTGTGCAAATTTGGACAGCTTTGTGCAGTTTCACTGTTTTGGCTATAAATATTGAACCCGAACTCCAAATGATGCGAGATTGTTTGCTTGTCTTAATGATTGTGAGAAAATAGTGCATTGCAGTGAGGGTTTCACTTAGTAATATGCTTAGAAAAATTATTGTAGCTTCTCTTGTTATATTAAATGTTTGGGATTGTGGCATTGGGATGTTGTGTGGACTGTTTTGAATACTTGAGGGTGTTTGAATTAATCGGTGCATGGCTTGAGTTGATTTCGAGATGACTTGGGGCTTAATCGCACGGGTGAGCACGAATTGGAACCCTAGTAACTAGGTGAATTTGCTAAGTGTTGATCCTTTGGATGTTGTGTTGGATTATGTGTTTAGTAGGCTGCCCGTTGTTGTCCTTGTAGCCCTAAATATGATTTCGATGATTTCATGTTGATAAGTAGGCTTTTCTTGCACCCGGTCCCACGTAGATGCCGTTGCATGATGAATAATCTTGTTATTTGATTATGTGAACTTTGAAATGAGTTATATGACTTGGTTTACGTGTGTTACATGGCTGTCCGTTTAATGTTCATATAACTCTATGTGCCTTTCAAGTGAAATTAATTTTCTTATCATGCCTCGCTTGTTTACTTGTCAATGTGCAATCCTATGACTGCTCGGAGGCAACCTACTTTGTTGTCCTCCTAATGTGATATATTAAATGTCATAAATGTGCATTGCATTCAAGGTTGCAACCTTTCATTCTGGCGTGGTAGCGTTCACGCACACTGGGCGGCATCGGGCTTGCCGGTGCAACCGTGACTACCATTTTTTAATTCCCTCTCTCGCTTGGGGGCTAGACTTCCTCGGAGAGTTGGGTTGTAGGATTTTGGGGTACATCCGGAGTACACCTATTTGGCGTGATAAGGGGATGATTTGAAGTCGGCCGCAACAACTGATACTGGAAATGAACTGAGAGCAAAAGCTCACCGTATCCTTTTCACTATGTGTATAAGTACTCTCGCTTGGTTCCTAGAGGACCACGGGGAGGAAAGACGGGTAATTGTGTTCCTTTACTTTTATATTATTTGTTATGTACTTATTTGTGATATATTCATGCTTGCAAAAAAGGTTTTCATAAGTTGAACCGGAAAATGAGTTTCAAAGCCTATTTCTCGTTCCCCCTCGCTGAGTTCATAAGGACTCACCCTCTTTTATCATCTCAGGTGAAGAAGATCAAGAATATGTACCTGAGGATGACGTGCCTAACGATAATTCCTTGGAATGATTGCCTGTCCTATGTGCTTTGCTTGATTATGTCCATTTGTGAACACTATGGTGCTTGAAGACTATTTCTTTTCATGTTGCTTGATGTTTGTAATGTAAAAGACCCCCTTGTAATTTGGGGTCTAATTTTGGCTTGTACTGATAATAACTAGACAGACACTACTATGGTCGTTTTGCTATCGTTACTGGTTAGTATCTATCATAGGATTATGAAGTATCAGGTAAGGATTAAGTAAAATGAACCTATCCAATCTTAAGCAGGTTCCCATTGTTAAGCTAAGATCAACAGGTGCTTTTGTAACGAGGATTAACAAACAAATGAGACATAGTATCATGCTAGGTTATTAATCAAATGAGACATCGAGATAACTAGTTGGCGTTTCAATTGATGAATATTAATCTTTGTTGGAAATGAAATTGAGATTGAAAAATTTTAGGCGTTTAGGGAATCAGGTCAAACCAAAGAGCCCAATTACAGTTGTTATGCTGCCGATTTTCTGGAAAATTTTGGAGTCAGGCTAAAACGTTAAGTGTTAAACTTTCATGAACGATTAAGTACGAGATATGACTTGAATGTTTAGATCACACCCTAGTCCAACCTTTATAGGCCGGGTTGGGGCATGACAAAGCTAGACAGCTAGGTTTGCAGAATACGAGGTGCATTCTTGGCCCTTCAAGCTGGGATGATCCTCACCCTTTATTTTGAATTTAACCCCTATAAAATGAGGGGGAGATGTCTCATTATAACCATCCCATATTTTCTGAGTTATAGAGCAATAAACATCTCTTCTCTCAAACTCTTGCTTAGATTTCTGTTTTCAAGTTCATATCTTTCAAGCTTAGCTTAGCCAAGTCCCTTATTAGCTTGGTTAAGCGCCGCACGGCTGTCAAGTTTCGGTCTCAACCTCTGATCCCGTGACAGGTGGTATTAGAGCCAAGGACTTAGTGCCTGGCTCAACCACGTTGTCTACACTCTTATTCGTGGTATTTTTTAAGTATGGCAGGAACCGAAAGAGATGTTGTTGGCCCTAGTACCAAAGTTGTGGAAAATCCAGAGAAGCGAGCGAGTTAATTAAACAAATCCAAACCCTCTTCTCGTGCTGGCTCAATCGACCAGCTTTCCTCGCTGGAATCCCGAATTGGACGCAATGAACAAAGTGTTCTACGGAATGCTGTCGCAATGGAGGATATTATCGCTCGGTTGGAACAAGAGGAATGAAGGGACGAGACCGCCCTTCCTGAATGCTTGCAAGAAGTAGAGGACCAAGTGGAGGATTTGCGTGGACAGGCCCAGGCCACCCTCAACACTTTCGCTAATGAAATGCGAAAGACCCTGAGTAATTTTCAGTCACAAATTTTCGCTGCAATTGAAGAAATGAAGACTGAAGTTAACATGGTTAAAACGAAGGTCGAAGTTATCAAGGCTGACTTTGCCTTGTGCAAGATAGCTGTAAGCACTGGAGCTGTTCCAGCTGCCCCTTCTGCCCCAAGGATCGATGTCCCAAGGCCCAAGCCTTTCAGTGGCCAGAGGAACGCAAGAGAATTGGATAACTTATTTTGGAACTTGGAGCAATACTTCTCAGCAGCATATCTTGTCGATGATGCTGCGAAGATTCGAACTGCCCCACTCTATCTAGCTGATATGGCTACCCTCTGGTAGAGGCGTCGTTCCATAGATATTGAATGAGGCCTTTGCACCATAGAATCGTAGGTTGATTTCAAGAAAGAAATCAAGAAACAGTTTTATCCGGAGAACGTGGAGTATGAAGCTCGTGGTAAGCTTCGCCGGCTCAGACACAAAAATAATGTGCAAGAATACATTAAGGAGTTTCAGGAAGTGATGCTTGAAATTCTTGAGATGTCTGACAAGGATGGCCTCTTTGCCTTCCTCAATGGACTCCAGACATGGGCAAGAGTAGAAGTTCAACGTCATGGTTTCCAGGACCTTGCCTCCGCCATTGCTGTCGCTGAAGGTCTAATTCAATTCTTCAACTGAAATGATAGAAAGAAGGGTACTTATTCTTCCAACAATAAGAAGCCAAGTGGTGGAGGAAATCAAAACAAAGGTATTAATTCTAACCCTACTGATATTGCTTCTAATCAGGAAGGATCATTCAAACCGGCCTTTAACAAAGGGAAAGCTCTCATGGAGAATCGGGGAAACAACCAAGCTCCCCCGAGACAGTATGAATGTTTCATATGCGCAGACAAGGATCATAAGGTTTATAATTGTCCCTATCGGGGCAAGATGGCGTCCCTCCTCAAACAGGATGACCAAGAATCACAAGAAGATGAATATACTCAATTAGGGTCTCTTCAACTCCTTAATGCTGTGAAGGCCGAGATCAAGACCTCAAAAGACCCAAGGAAATGATCCCTATATGTTGCAGCAATGATAAAAGGGCGTCCCTTCAAAGCCTTGGTAGACACAGGCGCTACCAACAATTTCATTGGCGCTGATACTGCAAGGAAGCTAGGCTTGCGAATCAACAAGTCCAAAGGGATAATCAAGGCTGCCAACTTAAAAGCCATCCCCATCACTGGTATTGCCTTTGGTCTCAAGACGATAATTGGTGAGTGGACTGGTACTGTTACTTTTACAGTCGTTCCTTTGGATGATTATGATGTTGTCTTGGGATTGGAATGGTTGGATGAAGTAAAGTCCTTCCTCATGCCTTGCGGGAACTCTATCTTGGTAATAGGCAACTCTATTCCTTGTACTGTGCCCATGACTCGAGAAACCAAACCTGGTGTCAAGGTCCTTTCAGCCATGCAGTTAATTAAGGGAGTCAAACGCAACGAAGATACCTATCTTGTTGCAATGCAAGAGGAAGAACCAGAATATCCAGAACAAAATCCTATTCCTTCGCCCATCCAGAAAGTGTTGAATGAGTTCAAAGATGTAATGCCCCTGGAACTTCCAAAGAAACTGCCACCGCAAAGTGACATTGACCACCGGATTGACTTGGTGGAAGGTACAAAGCCCCCTGGCATGGCCCCTTATCGTATGGCACCTCCAGAACTGGCTGAACTGAGGAGACAACTCCAAGAATTGCTGGATACCGGTATGATTCAACCATCCAGTTCCCCTTTCAGTGCCCCAGTCCTGTTCTAGAAGAAAGCCGATGGCTCATTACGGATGTGCATAGATTACTGAGCACTAAATAATGTAACTATAAAGAACAAATACCCCATACCTTTGATTGCAGATTTGTTCGACCAACTTAAAGGTGCTCGATACTTCTCAAAGATTGATTTGAGGTCAGGATAATGGCAACTTAGAATTGTGGAAGGAGATGAGCCAAAAACTACCTGTATAACGAGGCATGGTGCATTTGAATTCCTTGTTATGCCTTTTGGCCTAACCAATGCTCACGCTACCTTTTGTACTCTGATGAACAATGTATTCAGATCCTTTCTCGACAAATTTGTGTAGTATACTTGGATGACATCATGGTCTATAGCTTTTGCCTACAAGACCACATTGAACACCTGAAGTTTGTACTGCAGAAACTTCGGGAGCATGAACTGTACGTCAAACCAGAAAAATGCAGTTTTGCCAAGGAAGAGGTACAATTCCTTGGTCATATCCTCAGTGATGGTAAAATTCAGATGGACAATACAAAAGTGAAAGCCATTCATGAATGAGAAGCTCCTAATGGTGTCCCCAAATTGCAGCCGTTTTTAGGCTTGGCGAATCATTATCATCATTTCATCGAAGGATACTCGGCCATCGCCATGCCTCTGACCGAGTTGCTGAAGAAAAACAAGCCCTGGGTATGGGATGGAATATGCCAAGATGCATTTGATGCCCTCAAGACTGCTGTGACTGCCGAACCTATTCTCATACTGCCTGATCAAACCAAACCATATAAGGTGCATACTTATGCTTCTGATTTTGCTATTGGCAGAGTATTGATGCCGGAAGGACACCCAATTGCCTTCGAGAGTCAAAAGCTCAACGAGGCAGAATGGCGATACTCAACCCATGAGAAGGAAATGATGGCAGTGGTGCACTGCCTGCGTACTTGGTGTCACCATCTGTTGGGCGCCTGTTTTGTAGTAAGAATTGACAACGTTGCTGCAAGTTATTTCCAAACACAAAAGAAGCTTACTCCTAAGCAAGCAAGGTGACAAGGATTCTTGGCCGAGTTCAATTTTACCATGGAGTACAAACCTGGTCGAGACAACCGAGTAGCTGATGCTTTAAGTCGCAAGGCTGAACTTGCGGCAATCAGTCGTCCTATGAGCCCTCTCACTGATCAAATACGTGACGGCCTGGACCATATCCCCATGGCCAAGGCATTGTTGAAATATGAAAAAGATGGGAAAACCCAAAGGTTTTTGGGTAAAAGAAGATTTGTTGCTGACCAGAGGAGATAGATTGTTTGTGCCAAAATGGAACAATCTAAGGCAGAAGATCTTGAAAGAGTGTCATGACTCTTTGTGGGCAGGCCACCAGGGGATAAACCGCACCATGGCACTCGTGGAAGATTCTTACTATTGGCCAAGGATGAGAGACGATATTGAGACATATGTTCGGACTTGTCTTGTGTCCCAACAAGACAAGACCGAGACTAAACATCCAATTGGGCTACTCCAACCACTGCCTATCCCCGAATATCATTTTCACAGCATCTCAATGGATTTCATCACATGTTTACTGAAGTCTGAAGGATGTGGTACAATACTGGTTGTCGTGGATATATTTTCCAAGTATGGTGTTTTCATCCTTGCACCTTCGGACCTTACGGCTGTCGATGCGGCTAAGCTCTTCTTGAGGTATGTTGTAAAGTGGTGGGCGTTCCAAAGCCTATTGTGAGTGACCAAGATCCCCGTTTCATGGGAAAGTTTTGGTATGAACTTTTTAAATTACTGGGGTCTGAATTGGCATTCTCTACAAGTTTTCACCCACAAACTGATGGACAGACGAAAATGGTGAACGCCTTATTGGAGTTGTACCTTTAACACTTTGTCAGTGTCAACCAGCGAGATTGGGTCAAGTTGATGGATGTTGCTCAATTCTCCTACAACCTCCAACAGAGTGAATCCATGGGTCGGAGCCCCTTTGAACTAACCACTGGTAGACAACCACTCGCCCCTTATGTGGTTGCTTCAGGATACACGGGCAAAGCCCCTGCTACATACCAATTTTCCAAAGAACTTCAAGAGAAACGTGACATGGCTCGTGCGATGCTTGAAAAGGCAGCAAAGAAAATGAAGAAGTAGGTAGACAAGAAAAGAAGAAACTTGGAGTTCAATGATGGTGATTCAGTGATGGTAAAACTCCAACCCCTACAATTTTGTGCCTTCCGCACGTTGGTACACAAGGCCTTGCTGCGCAGATATGAAGGACCCTTCATGGTTATCCGTCGGGTAGACAAGGTCTCTTACTTACTAGAACTACCCCCGAAGCTGAAGATTCACCCAGCCTTTCATGTATGCCTCCTAAAGCCCTATTATGGGGACACGGAAGACCCTAGACGTTGGGAATCAAGCCGAGCCCCTACTGCTATGGTAACCTCTTTCGAACGTGAAGCAGAAGCCATCCTGGTAGACCGCATCATCCATAGGAGGGGAAACCAAATGACACAGAGTATCTTGTGAACTGGAAAAGAACCCCGGATAGTGAAAATAGTTGTGAACATGAAGGTTCATTGTGGCAATTTTGCAAGCTTATTGAGGAATTTCGACAACAATAGGCTTCGAGGTCAATGCCTAATTAGGTGGAAGAGGGTGTAATGACCCGTCTGTTTCCAGACAATTCGCCCTATTTCTGACTGAATGGTATAGTTGGTAGGCCTGAAGTAATAAACAATGTAAGCTACCAGCTAGTGTATAGAGAATGCTGGATAGCTAGCTTTGCAGAATATGAGGTGCAATCCTGGCCCTTCAGTTGCTTTGCCATGATCGAGGTGACAGCATTCCGCGGGCATATCTACTGCCCGGGCTTGGGTCGCAGCCCCAACCTACGCTGGTCCGCGCCTTGAGACGATCGGTGAACCGGCTCTCCCCGTTCTGCATATGACCGGGGCGCATCGCCAGCCCCCATCCGCTTCCCTCTCAACAATTTCAAGCACTCTTTAACTCTCTTTTAAAAGTCCTTTTCATCTTTCCCTCGCGGTACATGTTCACTATCGGTCTCTCACCCGTATTAGCCTTGGACATAATTTACCGCCCGCTTAGAGCTGCATTCCCAAACAACCCGACTGGCCGACAGTGCCTCGTGGTGTGACAGGGTCCGGGCACGACGAGGTTCTCACCCTCTCTGGCACCCCTTTCCAGGGGACTTAGGCCTGGTCCACCGCTGAAGATGCTTCTCTAGACTACAATTCGGACGGCGAAGCCGCCCGATTCTGAAGTTGGGCTATTCCTGGTTCGCTCGCCGTTACTAAGGGAATCCTTATAAGTTTCTTTTCCTCCGCTTATTGATATGCTTAAACTCAGCGGGTAATCCCCCCTGACCTAGGGTTGCGGTCGTAATGCACGACGTTGGAGGGTCTATCTTCAGTCCTGCATGCGCGATAGAATGATGCACGATAACTCGCGAGTTGAATGGACCAACCACCACTTGTCGTGACGTCTGTCACGCCAGACTAGCATTTTGGCCAACCGTACCTCGAGACACGGGAGGCCACAATCTACCCCCATGCACGGACTCGGCGACCCAGTGTTAGGGCTCGGGGTATAGGGGGTGACGCGATGCGTGACGCCCAGGCAGATGTGCCCCCGACCTGACAGCTTCAGGCGCAACTTGTGTTCAGAGACTCGATAGTTCATGGGATTCTGCAATTCATACCAATTATCGCATTTTGCTACATTCTTCATCGATCCAAGAGCCCAGATATCCGTTGTCGAGAGTCGTTTTCATTTCGTAAGGGACTGAGGCCTAACCCGGCACACCGCGGACTGTGCAGGGATAGGCTGGCCGTCAGTTTTCATTTTCCTTGGCACATTCCATGCCGGGGTTTGTTGTTTGAGGGGCGTTCGCCTCGACTCGGGACCAGCACGCGGGCTGGGGATGAGCTTCCTCCCCCACGTTAGCCCCGTGTCGTTTAAACGGGTTCGCAGGTCGTTCTGCCTTCGCAAGGTTCGACAATTATCCTTCTATAGGTTCACCTACAGAAACCTTGTTACGACTTCTCCATCCTCTAAATGATAAGGTGGAGTGGACTTCTCGCGACGTCGCAGGTAACGAACCACCCACATCTCCGCGATCCGAAAACTTCACCTGATCATTCAATCAGTAGGAGCGACAGGCGGTGTATACAAAGGGCAGGGACGTAGTCAACGCGAGCTAATGACTCGCGCTTACTAGGAATATCTCGTTCAAGACCAACAATTGCAATGATCTATCCCTATCATGATAAAATTTCAAATATCACTCAGGCCTGTTGGCCAAGGCTATAGACTTGTTGAATGTATCAGTGTAGCGCGTGTACGGCCCATAACATCTAAGGGCATCACAGACCTGTTATTGCCTCAAACTTCTGCAGCCTAAAAGGTCGTAGTCCCTCTAGGAAGCTAGCTGCAGAGGGATACCTTCGTATAAGTAGTTAGTAGGCTGAGGTCTCGTTCGTTAATGAAATTAACCAGACAAATAGCTCCACCAACTAAAAACGGCCATGCACCACCACCCATAGAATCAAGAAAGAGCTCTCAGTTTGTCAATTCTTACTGTGACTAGACCTGGTAAGTTTCCTCGTGTTGAATCAAATTAAGCCGCAGGCTCCACTCTTGGTAGTGCCCTTCCATCAATTCCTTTAAGTTTCAGCCTTGCGACCATACTCCCCCCGGAACCCAAAAACTTTGGTTTCTCATAAGGTGTCGGCGGAGTCCTAAAAGCAACATCCGCTAATCCTTGGTCGGCATCGTTTATGGTTGAGACTAGGACGGTATCTGATCATCTTCGAGCCCCTAACTTTCGTTCTTGATTAATGAAAACATCCTTGGCAAATGCTTTCACAGTTGTTCATATTTCATAAATCCAAGAATTTCACCTCTGACTATGGAATACGAATGCCCCCAACTATCCCTGTTAATCATTACTCCGATCCCGAAGGCCAACTCAATAGGAACGAAATCCTATAATGTTATCCCATTCTAATGTATACAGAGCGTAGGCTTGCTTTGAGCACTCTAATTTCTTCAAAGTAACAGCGTCAGAGGCACGACCTGGCCAGTTAAGGCCATGAGTGTATCGCCGAAAAAAGGGATGAGACGATCGGTGCACACCTGAGGCGGACCGGCTGACCCATCCCAAAGTCCAACTATGAGCTTTTTAACTGCAACAACTTAAATATACGCTATTGGAGCTGGAATTACCGCGGCTGCTGGCACCAGACTTGCCCTCCAATGCATCCTCGTTAAGGGAATTAGATTGTACTCATTCCAATTACCAGACTCTTTGAGCCCAGTATTGTTATTTATTGTCACTACCTCCACATGTTAAGATTGGGTAATTTGCGTGCCTGCTGCATTCCTTGGATTTGGTTCCTTTCCGGAATAGAACCCTAATTCTCCGTCACCCGTCACCACCATGGTATCCCACTATCCTACAATCGAAAGTTGATAGGGTAGAAATTTGAATGATGCGTCACCGACATGAGGACCGTACGATCCGTTGAGATATCATGAATTATCGCAACAATGGGCAGAGCCAGCCATTCGCAGTTTCACAGTCTGAAATAGTTCAAACTTACACATGCATGGCTTAATCTTTGAGACAAGAATATGACTACTGGCAGGATCAACCAGGTAGCATTCCTCATCGATGCTGGCGTCGCACGAGGCACGTCGTCCCCTAAGGGTTGACGGTGCGCGCAACCGTCGTACACAGTTAGCGATGAACGCTGGTTTCGGGTGGTCAAAGACCCCATACCGTCGTGGTGTGCCGCATCCGAGAGATCGAACGACGCACCATGGGCCACGTCTGCCGTACTCGTAGGAGTAAGCAATGTGGAAAACGGGACGTGCTTAGGGGTTCCCCCCACATTGTCCACGGAGGCAGACACAAGGTGAAAGATGGACGATGTGACTTTATACTGTCGTCTTCATAGGTACGCAACACAGGAAACCGACCGATCGACCGAGGCAACGTAAGTACTTGGCCTGCAAATGAAAAGGCAAGCAGGGGCAGACGTCGCTGCTCAAGTAGGGATCCAACTAACCCATACAAGCCGACCACCACTCACGCGCTATCACGTTCACTATGCCCGGACCACCAAGCTGGTAACTGCACCACAGTCTAGGCAAAGGAAGCCCTTCATGCAAACGGAACCGGCGAGATGGCCCGAGCACGCACCGCTAGGCACGAAGAATTTCTAAAGGACAAGGGACAAGAAGGGCACGAGGTGCATGACTAGGCTACACGTCGCAAGGTTAGGAGCCTTCTTCGGGGTACCTGACCAAGCACCTAGTGCATGCATTTGAGGTATCAACCGGAAGCGCACTTCCTGCCCATGCGGTGATTGGATTGCCACGACACTAGATCACGTCCGTCGTATTACAACTCAACAAGGTCCATGGCGTCGTGTGCTAGGCGATTCACGTATTGTGTAGACCCATAGGAATACACCGTCGGACGGCTTTGAGGTAGCACGGTGATTGGATCGCCACAACATTGAAGCCCTAGCTATCGTTTCATCGCAACGCTCAAGTCGTCACTTAACGAAAGCCAAGGTCGTGTGCTAGGCGATTCGCGCATGCCCCTACTGTCCCCCTGTATGCACCCGTATACATGGAACGGGACAATCAAACTACTTTCCTGCCCACACGGTGCTTGGATCGCCACGACACTAGACCATGTCCGTCGCATTACGACTCAACGAGAACCATGGCATCGTGTGCTAGGCGATTCGTGCATTGCATAGGCCCGTCGGAACCAACCAGGGGACGGCTTCGAGACTGCATGGTGCTTGGATCGCCACAACATTGAAGCATCAGCAATTGTCTCATCGTAACACTCGCGTCATTACATAACGAAAGCCAATGCCACGTGTGCTAGGCGATTCACGCATCACGCATGCCCCCTACTGTCCCCCTGTATGTACCCGTATGCACGGCACGGGACAAGCAAACTACCTTCCTGCCCACGCGGTGCTTGGATCGCCACAACACTAGACCACGTCCGTCGCATTACGACTCAGCGAAGACCATGGCGTCGTGTGCTAGGCGATTCGCGCATAGTACAGGCATGTCAGAACCCACCCAGGGACGGCTTCAAGGCCGCATGGTGCTTGGATCGCCACAACATTGAAGCATCAGCAATCGTCTCATCGCAACGCTCGCGTTGTTGCTTAACGAAAGCCAATGCCACGTGTGCTAGGCGATTCGCGCATCACACTTGCCCCCACTGTCCCCCAAGAGCCACCCAAGCCAACTTAGTGCTTGGATTGCCACGACACTAGACCATGGTCGCGCGGATCCATTCGGCAACGGCCATGGCTTCATGTTCTAGGCGATTCGAGCATCGCGCAGGCCCAACGACAAGTCGGGGGATGGGAATGTCCCCCAACGTGTACCTAGCCGGCGGCACGGGGATGGCTAGTTTTGTGCTTGGGTAACCACTCGCCCCCTCATTAGCCATCCAAATAACATCGACGGTGTTGCGGCACCAAGATGGATAATGAGGGGCGAGGGAATCCACTGCGTTCCTCATTAGCCATCCTGGTACCGCATCGAGGGACATACCGGGAGATACGGGGCGGGGGTGGCACGACCCCAATGCACGGGTATGCAATGCAATACCTCGACGTTATTCACTCGGTAGGCACTCCCGCACATAATATAGCCCAAGATATAGCCCACAATGTGCCACGAAATGCCCACAATGTGCCCCAAAGTGTCCACATGGAACTCGACCAGGGGGCTTGACACCATATGCCCCCCTATAGTACATTTAGATGCAAAAATCCAAGTGACAGCAGCAACGTACATTTTGCCAGAGATTCACAATAGGTGTTTTACACTATAAATGGCCTCATGTGGCATAATCTTCATACCCAACATGCTCCTTATTGATAGTATATGATATCCAAATGCTTCAAGATATTTTTTTTTGAAAAAATATTTTTTTAATATTTAATAATTGTGAAAAATAGGGAAAAATCAAAAAAAAAATAGTAGAAAATTTAAAATTTTTTATATTAATTCATACATTAATTTGTTAAATGATATTCAAAATTTGTTTTTTTTGAAAAATTAATTTTTAATATTTAAAAATTACGAACAATAGGGAAAAACCAGAAAAAATACTAGAAAAATCAGGAAAATTTATATTAATTCATAAATTAATTTGTTTACAAGATATTTGGCGTTAAAATTGTTTTTGTATGGATTGGGAACCCGATTAATCTAATTCGCCTCACAAATATGACGAATTGTTTGTCGGACATGGGAAATGTTAAGACTACTTCATAAATTCGGAAACCACTTGTAAAAGGACATCAATGTCCACATTTGTGTCATAATACTATCCGCATGCCCACTACCGTCGAATGCTTAACATCGCCCGTCGTGCCCAACATCCCCTAGTAGTGCCAAAGTCATCCCCTAACATCCCCCAACATCCCCAATCGTCCCCCAAGCGTACCCCTATAGTACCCTGGCTATGCCCTAATAATGCCCCAGCCGTGCCCCAACAATGCTCCAACAGCGCCCCTTGAGCGCCCCGTGCGCGCCACTTGCGCCCATCATCGTGTGGTATGCACGCCCCATGCATGCATGAAGGTACGACACGGGCACCCTATGTGCGCACCTTCGTGCCGTATACATGCATTATTGTGTGGCATGCGCGTACGATGCCCACACCATCGTGGAGCATTGGCGACCCATGCGCGCAAATTTGTGCCGCATGCGGGCCACATGCGCGCACCATCGTGAGGCATGCGAGCCCAATGCGTGCACCATCATGCGGTATGGGTGCCCCATGCGCGCACCTTCGTGTGGCATGCGGGCCACATGCGCGTACCATCATGCGGCATGCGAGCCCGAAGCACGCACCATCGTGTGGCATGGGCACCCCATCGTGCGGCATGGGCACCCCATGCGTGCACCTTCGTGCTGCATGCAGGCCACATGCGGGCACCTTCGTACTGAATGTAGGCTACATGCGCACACCATCGTGCGGCATGCGCGCCCCATGCTCTCATCTTTGTCCGGCATGGGCGCCACATCCGTGCACCTTCGTACGGCATGTGCACACCATCGTGCAGCATGGGCGCCCTATGCGCACATCATCGTGCGGCATACGAGCCCGATGCAAGCACCATCGTGCGGCATGGGTGCCCCATGCACGCACCTTTGTGCGGTATGCGGGCCACATGCGTGTACTATCGTGCGGCATGCCAGCCCAATACGCGCACCATCGTCTGGCATGGGCACCCCATGCGCGCAACTTCGTGCTGTATGCGGGCCACATGCGCATACCATCGTGCGACATGTGAGCCCCATGCACGCATCTTCGTGCAGCATGGGCGCCACTTCCACGCACCTTCGTGCGGCATGGGCGATACATGCGCGCACCTTTGTGTGGCATGCGTGCACCATCGTGCAGTATGCGCGCATCATGCACACATTATCGTGCAACATACGAACCCGATGCGGGCACTATCGTGCGGCATAGGCGCCCCATGCGCGCACCTTCATGTGGTATGTGGGCAACATGCACGTACCATCATACAGCATGCGCGCCTAATGTGCAAACCATCGTGCGGCATGGGTGCCCCATCTTGAGGCATGGGTACCCCAGCGGGCACCTTCGTGCGGCATGCGGGCCACATGCACGTACCATCGTGCGGCATGCGCGCCCCATATGCGCACCTTCGTGCGGAATGGAGCCACATGCATTCACCTTCGTGCGACATCGGCTCCACATGCGCGCACCTTCGCGCCGTAATCGTGCACCATCGTGCGGCATGGGTGCCCCATGCTCACACCATCGTGCGGCATTCGAGCCTGATGCGTGCACCATCATGCGGTATATTCACCCTGTGGGCGTACCTTCGTGCGACATAGGCGCCTTATGCGCGCACCTTCGTGCGGCATGCGGGCCACATGCATGCACCATTGTGTGGTATGGGTACCCGATGCACGTACTACCGTACAGCATGGGCATCCCATCGTGCGGTATCGGTACCCCATGCGTGTGACGCCCGAGATTTAGCCATGCATTCAATTACTGTTGCATCCTTTGTTTGCGCATTTCTTTTTATGCCTTATTAACTGTCTTCTTAAATTACTATTCACTCCGTTTTTAAACTCATACTATTAACGAATTAACATTTTTATTAAATCATATTAATTGTTAAAGTAGTGGGAAAAATGTGCAATTGAGCTAGAGGCGATAGGAGAGCTCGTTTAGAAAATGATTTTAGTAGTCAAATGAATAGTATTACGTAACTAACTTAGAGATTTAATTAACTAGCACACATGTTTCACCTTAGGCTCGTTTCTAAGCTTTCAACGCTCATTTTAGAAGCCACTTAAGCACCCAACATGACCCCACCTCAAACCCTACTTAATAAAACATAACACAAGCACATTTTAACACAAAAACAAAACAATTTCAGCCCGTGAACAGTGCCAAACCCGATAGCCCTTCCCTTGTGCATTTGGAGATTTTTGCTTCATCAAATCATCAATCCAAGCCAAGCCAAGCCTTGAACAACTAGTGTAGGGTGTTTGCAAGCTTCCTAGGTGCTCCTACGCGCATTGGTGAGCGATTTCACGGCCTATTTTCGCATTTCTAAATAGTTGCTATTTTCTTGATTTGTTGAAAATGTGTTCATATGCTATTGTATTGATTATCTATGCTATTATACCATGTATATGAATGCTAGGGAACACATTTAAGCCGTCGTTTCTCTTTTTAAACGGTTAGAATCGTTAGTTTAATTTTTAGGGTGAATAGTGACGGGAATTTTAGGGTTTTGTGAAATCGCGCGTTTTAAGTTGATTCAATACTTCTAATAGATGCCTTAGGTGCTAGTGAAGGTAGTCTAATAGCCCCGTGCACTTGCATTGTCCTAAAATCGCATAAAATGTAAAATAGTCAACTTTAACAAAGGGCTTTTGGGGTTAATGTGAATCCGGGTGGATTCGGGCTTCACTTCTAGTAATCTTAGGCTACCTAGGTGCTATAGAAGCTTTGATAACCTTTGTTCGAAGCCCGAATAAGGTACGTGTAGTTTAAAGCCATAAGAGGGAATTTGGGGCTTTCGGGGTAATCGAGGGCGTTTGAAAGAGTTAGAGGGTTGAGAGGGTACCTTGAGGGTTAGTTAGAAGGTTGGGAGAGTTTCCATCGAAAATGAAATCATTAACTTTGGTTTGGAAGAGAAATAGTTTGTAAAATAAAGGGGTCTAGGTGCAATTTCGGTTGTCTCACACTTCTAAACCCGTGGCATGACTTCTTGAGTGTTTATATGTGATATTAAGTTGATTTGGAGCTTTTGCTATAATTCTATGCTTATTTTGTAAATGTCCCTTTGTAAAACTACTTATTAGCTTATATAATTGCTTCTATGCTAATTGCCTCGAGGTCAACCTACTTTGTTGATCCTCATATGTGTTAATGCTTATATTATTGCTATTAACTTGCCATCGTTAAGTGCATTGCATAGTGGTTGCGCAACCATAGTGTCAGGGGTGGATGTGTTGAATATCGGCTGGGCAATAGAGGGCTTGCCGGTGGATATTCGAACTCCGTGCCCTAGTCCCTCATTCACCTAGTCCAGAGATTGCCAGGGGATGTTGGGTCGTAGGATTATCGGGGTACATCTGAAGTATACCCACTGGAGTGTTTGGGGATTATGCCGGCTTATCATGATCGTGCTCGTGGTTCGTGGATCGTGAATGAAGACCAGTGAAGATTGGTGTATAGGGGTTTTGTGAAATGTATCCTTTTAAATGTGTGGTTACTTAAGTTATCATTGTTTCTTAAATTGTCTAAGTGATATTGTTGTATAATTGTATTATCTGTTGCATTGCACGCCCCGGGACTATATCCCTCACTGGGCAACAGTGGTTGCTCATACCTCGATATATGTTTCAGGAGACGCTGAGGGTGATCCCCAGCTTGTTGAGTTAGTTGAGGAAGAAGAAGTTCAGATTGATCCTTTACCTTAGTTGCTGTGCCTGATAGCTTGAGGTGGTTTAATTTCTTGCTGCTTTGTGGAAGGCTCAACTGTTTATCTTATGTCCTATTTTGTGCCCTAAGGGCTGTGTATATATTGTTGTGTAAAGTTGAAGGACAGTAGATTGTGGTGTAGTATTGGAAGCCTATGTCTTGTAATAACTATTTTTCTGCCTTTATTCATTTTGCATGCTTGGGAGTGATTGGCTTAAGGTAGAAATGTGTTATCTTTTAATTATGTTTTATTTATATCCTAGAATGTCATGGCTACTAGACTATGTTGTAAACAAATTTCTTGCATGCTTGTGTGGTTTTGGTATTGTTGTTTGCTTCAAGGCTCAGATGGCCTTGAATCTTTACATATATAGCCATGGAAAGTTTGCTTACCTTGTAATTACCTTATTTGTAAGTTTACAGGTTTTCAGAATGTCTACGGTACAAGGGAGACTCTGTCCGTGTGTCGGGTCCGGACTTAGCCTTTAGCTTGAGGGTTGGGTCGGGGCATGACATTTAAGTGGTATCAGAGCTATAGATTGCATGAAGCCGGGTTAAATTTCTCGGTCTGTGGGTAGAGATTTGTTATGTGACCTTGTGAATGCATGAGTCTTGATTTTGATTTGCCTAAGTGAAATTTGAATTAGGAATGAACATGCTAGCATGGAAATAGAATATCAAGAGTCTAGAATGTCAAGTATGATTTAGTGATTTATGTGTACTTCAAGAATGTGGAATATTTATTTGAACTTCTATGTACTTGACTTTATGTGAATCTATTTGGACTTTTCTTTATGTGTCTACTTATAAATTGCATATATACATATATATACCTGTCATAACACTTTGCATTCTAGCTGTTCGAGATGGGGCCCCGCCGTCGTACTGAGAATCAGGTTGTTGGTGGAGAACCAGAGGGGGTTCATGGGCAAGAAGCTGAGGTGGCAGAAAATGCACCGCAGGTTCAAGAACCGAGCACTGCACAGATCTTAGCCACGATGGCCACTGCTATGAACACTATCGCCCAGTTTGTGACACAGCAGGGTCAGCCAGGGTCGTTGGAGGTAATCAGGCTGCGAGAGCCGGAGGTAGTGGCCCTACCGGAGGTAATCTGTACGACCGGTTCATTCATCATGGGGCCTATACTTTCTTTGGAGAAACGGACGATATGAAGGCTGAGATGTGGCTGAGGAAGTTTGAGAGAGTGGCAGCAATACTCGAGTGCCATGATGACAGGAAGATTACTTATGCCACTTTCCTTCTCGAGGGTGATGCTGAAGATTGGTGGCATACCGTCAGTGAGAAATGGGAAGCCGAGGGGGTTCATCATTCAAGGGCCGACTTTGTCCGAGAATTCCGAGACAAGTACATATCGGTGGTTGCCCGCGAGAGGAGTCAATCAGAGTTCATAAACCTAAAACAGAGGAGTATGACAGTAGATCAATATGAGGCTACTTTTACCAGGCTTTCCCGTTATGCACCAGCTTTGATTCAATCGGAGGACATGAAGATCCAGAGGTTCATCCTGGGTTTGAGGAGGGATATTATGCTGAATTTGTCGGCAAATGATTTTTCTAACTATGCTGCAGTAGTCCGAGCCGCCTCGAGATATGAGAAACGCAAGGCCGATGTGTTAGCCGAGACCAGTCAGTCGAGTAAACGGTTTCAGTCTCAGAGTCAAGGGTACCAGGGACAGGCTATATCAGTTGGGCAGAGTACACAGCCGAGGCAGACTCAGAGTTATATAGGGCCTACTCAGACTCAGACACGACTAGTTCAGAGTCAGACTCAGAGTCAATTTCGTCCAGCAGTTTCCCGTTCGCAGCAGGGTAGTTCAGCTACCTCTACTTACAGAGCTCCTTCGGGAGGCACTGTTGCAAGACGTCACCAGCAGTGCAGCTTCTGTCTACGTCAGGGCCACACTGAGGATGTTTGTTGGAAGAAACATAACAAATGTACAGGTTGCAGTAATGATCAGCACAGGGTTAAAGATTGTCAGAAATTTAAGAGCCCTAGAGGTCAGACGTCAGCTCATAACTCTCAGACTAGGGCACCAGCTGCAGCACCACCACCACGAGGTCAGGCCCGTGTATTTGCTTTGGATGCTGAGGAGCTTCCGGATACTACCGCTGTGGTAGAAGGTATTTTTCTTCTTAATGATCAATCAGTTAAGGTTTTAATTGATTCCGGGGCTTCGCATTCTTTTATTACTCCTACTTGTGTACAAAATGCTAAACTGAAACATGATAAACTATTGCATGAGATTGTGGTATATACTCCTATGGGTCCGAAGTTTATTACTAGATCTATTTGCTGAGCATGTAGTATTTTTATTGAGGGTCGTGTTTTTCCTGCTGATTTGATTATCCTACCCTTCAATGACTTTGAAATTATTTTGGGGATGGACTGGTTAAGTAAATATTATGCCCAGCTTGATTGTAGAAAGAAGATTGTGTATCTAGAAATGCCTGACCAGCCTGTACTTAAAATAGTTGGTAGTAGGAAATCTACGGGAACTCCTATTATTTCTTCTATTAGAGCATCTAAATTATTGAGCAAGGGTTGTGAGGCTTATCTTGCTTATTTGATTAATCAACCTGGGGATCAATTGAAATTGAATGATGTACCTATCGTGAGGGAGTTTCCGGGGGTCTTTCCGGAGGAATTACCTGGGTTACCGCCTGATAGAGAGATAGAGTTCATGATTGATTTATTGCCGGAACTTCACCTATCTCTAGGACTCCGTATAGAATGGCTCCACCTGAGTTGCAGGAATTGAAAGTTCAATTGCAAGGCTTGCTTGAGAAGGGATTCATTCAACCGAGTTCTTCGCCTTGGGGTGCGCCAATCTTATTTGTTAAAAAGAAAGACAGATCTCTTCGCCTATGCATTGATTATCGGGGTCTTAATCAGGTAACCATCAAAAACAAATATCCTTTGCCTTTAATTGAAGAGTTATTTGATCAGTTGCAAGGCGCCAGGGTATTCTCTAAATTCGATCTGAGGCAAGGCTATTATCAGTTGAGGATTAAGAAAGATGATGTTCCTAAAACTGCTTTCAGAACTCGATATGGCCATTATGAGTTTGTTGTCTTGTCGTTTGGTCTTACTAATGCTCCCACCGCATTCATGGGTTTAATGCAGAGGGTATTCCATCCTTATCTGGACCAATTTGTGGTCATATTCATTGATGATATTCTTGTCTATTCTAAATCTGAGGCGGAACATGAACAACATCTCAGAATTGTGTTGCAGACTCTTCAGGAGCATCAGTTGTTTGCAAAGTTTAGCAAATGTGAATTCTGGCTTAAGCAAGTTGCTTTTCTTGGCCATATTATCTCGCAGGATGATATTTCTGTGGATCCAGCGAAGATTGAAGTGGTGTTATCTTGGAAACGACCTGAAACTGTAACAGAAATTCGTAGCTTCCTTGGTTTAGCTGGGTATTATCGGAGGTTTGTCAAGGATTTCTCTAGGATCGCAGGGCCTTTAACTCAACTTACTCAGAAGAAAACAGTATTTGACTGGAGTGATAAATGCGAGGCCAGCTTCCAGGAATTGAAGAAGAAATTGACTACAGCTCCTATCCTTGCATTACCTGAGGGTTATGATAACTTGGTGATCTATAGTGATGCTTCGAAGGAAGGTCTGGGTTATGAATTGATGCAGAATGGCAGGGTTATTGCTTATGCTTCCAGGAAACTGAAGCCTTATGAACTCAACTATCCGACTCACGATCTTGAGCTTGCAGCTATCATTCTTGCATTAAATAAATGGCGTCATTATCTCTGGGGCAACAAGTTTGAAATCTTTACAGATCATAAGAGTTTGAAATATCTATTTTCACAAAAAGAGTTGAACATGAGGCAGAGGCGTTGGCTGGAATTACTTGAGGACTATAACTGCACTATTAACTATCTTCCGGGTAAGGCCAATATTGTTGCTGATGCTTTGAGCCGAAAGGCTACTGTTGCTAGCTTGATTATCAAGAATTGAGAATTCATGGAAGAATTATGCTTGTGGAAGCCTAGTACTTCAAATTCTGGTATTCAATTAGTAAGTTTGCAGATTCAATCTCTGTTATTATCCACGATTCGAGAAGCTCAACAGGCTGATCTTCAATTATTGAAAGTCTTAGAGAATTCTAAAGGGGGAGAGTCGGATTTCAAACTGCACGACGATGGTATTCTCAAATTCAAAGGTAGAATTTGTATTCCGAATGATCCAACTCTGAAGAAGGATATTCTTGTTGAGGAACACAGTTCTAGATATACTATCCATCCAGGCAGTACTAAAATGTATAAAGATTTGAAGCATAATTTTTGGTGGAATAATATGAAGAGAGAGATTGTTGACTATGTTGCTCGATGTCTTACTTGTCAGAAAGTTAAAGCAGAACATCAGAGACCTGCAGGGTTGTTGCAGCCTTTGGCTATTCCTTTTTGGAAATGGGATCATATTACCATGGATTTCGTATCAGATTTACCGAGGTCTTCGAAGGGTAATGACTCAGTTTGGGTTATTGTGGACAGACTGACCAAAACTTCTCACTTCATTGCTAAAAAGAAGTCTGATTCTCTTGATAAGCTGGTAGAGTTGTATATTGAGAATGTTGTCCGACTTCATGGAATTCCAAAGAGTATCGAGTCAGATAGAGATCCCAGATTCACATCTTAGTTCTGGCAGAAGATTCAGAAAGCTTTGGGCATGACTTTGAATTTCAGTACAGCTTATCATCCTCAGACATATGGTCAATCCGAGAGAACTATCTTAATCCTCGAGGATATGTTGCGGGCTTGTATTCTGGACTTCGGTAAGAGTTGGGAAAAGTATTTGCCACTCGCAGAGTTCACCTACAACAATAGTTATCAAGCTACTATTGGTATGGCACCTTACGAGGCACTTTATGGGCGTAAATGTCGGTTTCCTCTCTACTAGGATGATGTTGGTGAGATGAAGACTATCGACCCTACTCTCTTACCTGAAATGAACAAAATGATTGATCATGTGCAGCTTATCAGAAAAAGAATACTTACAGCACAGAGCCGGCAAAAGAGTTATGCAGATAGATGCCGTTGTGATATGAAATTTGCCGTAGGGGATCGAGTATTTCTGAAAATTTCTCCTCGCAAGGGTTTGATTCGGCATGGTAAAGGGGGTAAACTCAGTCCTCGATATGTGGGACCATTTGAGATAACTGAAACTGTTGGTGATTTGGCTTACCGTCTAGCCTTACCTCCCAGTCTGGGTAGAATTCATGATGTATTCCATGTTTCTATGCTTCGGAAGTATCAGCCAGATCCCTCTCACATACTTGAGCCAGAACCTCTAGAGATCAGTGAAACTTTGACCTACACAGAGAAACCTCTTCGGATTGTTGATCAGAAAGTATAGGAGCTGAGGACTAAAAGCATTCCGATGGTTAAAGTTCTATGGGATCATCATGGCGTAGAGGATGCGAAGTAGGAGATAGAGGATCAAATGCGGGAGAGGTATCCAGAGTTGTTTGCCGAATCATGTAAGAATTGCGTGGACGCAATTAGTTTCAGGGGGAGAGGATGTGACGCCCGAGATTTAGCCATGCATTCAATTACTGTTGTATCCCTTGTTTGCGCATTTCTTTCTATGCCTTATTAACTGCCTTCTTAAATTACTATTCACTCCATTTTTAAACTTCATACTATTAATGAATTAGCATTTTTATTAAATCATATTAATTGTTAAAGTAGTGGGAAAAATGTGCAATTGAGCTAGAGGCGATAGGAGAGCTCGTTTAGAAAATGATTTTAGTAGTCAAATGAATAGTGTTACGTAACTAACTTAGAGATTTAATTAACTAGCATACATGTTTCACCTTAGGCTCGTTTCTAAGCTTTCAACGCACATTTTAGAAGCCACTTAAGCACCCAACATGACCCCACCTCAAGCCCTACTTAATAAAACATAACACAAGCACATTTTAACACAAAAACAAAACAATTTTAGCCTGTGAACAGTGCCAAACCCGACAACCCTTCCCTTGTGCATTTAGAGATTTTTGCTTCATCAAATCATCAATCCAAGCCAAGCCAAGCCTTGAGCAACTAGTGTAGGGTGTTTGCAAGCTTCCTAGGTGCTCCTACGTGCATTGGTGAGGGATTTCACGACCTATTTTCACATTTCTAAATAGTTGCTATTTTCGTGATTTGTTGAAAATGTGTTCATATGCTATTGTATTGATTATCTATGCTATTATACCATGTATATGAATGCTAGGGAACACATTTAAGTCGTCGTTTCTCTTTTTAAACGGTTAGAATCGTTAGTTTGATTTTTAGGATGAATAGTGACATAAATTTTAGGGTTTTGTAAAATTGCGCGTTTCAAGTTGATTCAATACTTCTAATAGATGCCTTAGGTGCTAGTCAAGGTAGTCTAATAGCCCCGTGCACTTGCATTGTCCTAAAATCGGATAAAACGTAAAATAGTCAACTTTAACAAAGGGCTTTTGGGGTTAATGTGAATCCGGGTGGATTCGGGCTTCACTTCTAGTAATCTTAGGCTACCTAGGTGCTATAGAAGCTTTGATAACCTTTGTTCGAAGCCCGAATAAGGTACGTGTAGTTTAAAGCCATAAGAGGGAATTTGGGGCTTTCGGGGTAATCGTGGGCGTTTGAATGAGTTAGAGGGTTGAGAGGGTACCTTGAGGGTTAGTTAGAAGGTTGGGAGAGTTTCCATCGAAATTGAAATCATTAACTTTGGTTTGGAAGAAAAATAGTTTGTAAAATAAAGGGGTCTAGGTGCAATTTCGGTTGTCTCACACTTTTAAACCCATGGCATGACTTCTTGAGTGTTTATATGTGATATTAAGTTGATTTGGAGCTTTTGGTATAATTCTATGCTTATTTTGTAAATGTCCCTTTGTAAAACTACTTATTAGCTTATATAATTGCTTCTATGCTAATTGCCTCGAGGTCAACCTACTTTGTTGATCCTCATATGTGTTAATGCTTATATTATTGCTATTAACTTGCCATCGTTAAGTGCATTGCATAGTGGTTGCGCAACCATAGTGTCAGGGGCGGATGTGTTGAATATCGGCTGGGCGGCAGAGGGCTTGCCGGTGGATATTCGAACTCCGTGCCCTAGTCCCTCATTCGCCTGGTCCGAAGATTGCCAGGGGATGTTGGGTCATAGGATTATCAGGGTACATCCGGAGTACACCCACTGGAGTGTTTGGGGATTATGCCGGCTTATCGTGATCGTTCTCGTGGTTCGTGGATCGTGAATGAAGACCAGTGAAGATTGGTGTATAGGGGTTTTGTGAAATGTATCCTTTTAAATGTGTGGTTACTTAAGTTATCATTGTTTCTTAAATTGTCTAAGTGATATTGTTGTATAATTGTATTATCTGTTGCATTGCATGCCCCGGGACTATATCCCTCACTAGGCAACAGTGGTTGCTCATACCTCGATATATGTTTTAGGAGACGCTGAGGGTGATCCCCAGCTTGTTGAGTTAGTTGAGGAAGAAGAAGTTCAGATTGATCCTTTACCTTAGTTGCTGTGCCTGATAGCTTGAGGTGGTTTAATTTCT
>CM075779.1:23154847-23159847 GCA_037974665.1 Ehretia macrophylla
GCATTCCCAAACAACCCGACTCGCCGATAGTGCCTTGTGGTACGACAGGGTCCGGGCATGACAGGGCTCTTACCCTCTCTGGTGCCCCTTTCTAGGGGACTTGGGCCTGGTCCGGCGCTGAGGACGCTTCTTCAGACTTCAATTCAGACGGTGGAGCCGCCTGATTCTCAAGCTAGGTCGTTCCCGGTTTGTTCAGCGTTACTAAACGAATCCTTGTATGTTTCTTTTCCTCTGCTTATTGATATGCTTAAAGTCAGCGGGTAATCCCCCCTGACCTGGGGTCACAATCGTAGCGCACAGAGCTGGAGGGTCTATCTACAGTCCCACACGCTCGACGGGACAACGCGCGACAAGTTACGAGTTGATTGGACCAACCACCACTTGTCGTGACGTCCGTCGTGCCAGTGTCGCATTTCGGCCAATCGCGCCTCGAGACACGGGAGGCCACAATCTGCCCCTACGCACGAACTCAGCAACCCAATGTTGGGGTGCGGGGTGGGTGGGTGATGCGTTACGTGATGCCCAAGTAGAAGTGCCTAAGGCCTGACGGCTTCGGGTGCAACTTGCGTTCAAAGACTCGATTGTTCACGAGATTCTGCAATTCACACCATGTATCGCATATCGCCTCGTTGTTCATTGATGCGAGAGCCCAGATATCCGTTGCTGAGAGTCATTTTCATTTTGTAAGGGACAGAGGCCTAACCCGGCACACCGTGGATGGGGCAGGGAAAGGCTAGCCCCCACTTTTCATTTTCCTTGGCGCATTTTGCGTCAGGGTTCGTTGTTTGTAGCGTTCGCCCGACTCATGATTGACACTCGGGCTGGGGACGAGCCGCCTCCCCCGCGTCGGTCCCGTGTTGTTTAAATGGGTTCGCACGTCGTTCTTCCTTTGCAGGGTTCGACAATAATCCTTCCGCAGGTTCACCTGCAGAAACCTTGTTACGACTTCTCCTTCCTCTAAATGATAAGGTTCAGTGGACTTCTCGCGACGTCGCGGGTAGCGAACCGCCCACATCACTATGATCTGAACATTTCACAGGATCATTCAATCGGTAGGAGCGACGGGCGGTATGTACAAAGGGCAAGGACGTAGTCAACACAAGCTAATGACTCCCGCTTACTAGGAATTCATCATTCTAGACCAACAATTGCAATGATTTATCTCCATCACGATGAAATTTCAAAGATTACCCAGGCCTGTTGGCCAAGGCTATAAACTCGTTGAATACATCAGTGTAGTATGCGTCCGACCCAGAACATCTAAGGGCATCACAGACCTGTTATTGCCTCAAACTTCCGCGGCCTAAAAGGCCGTAGTCTCTCTAAGAAGCTAGCTGCGGAGGGATACTTTCGCATAGCTAGTTAGCAGGCTGAGGTCTCGTTCGTTAACGGAATTAACCAGACAAATCGCTCCACCAACTAAGAACGGCCATGCACCACTACCCATAGAATCAAGAAAGAGCTCTTAGTCGGTCAATCCTTACTATGTCTGGACCTAGTAAGTTTACCCGTGTTGAGTCAAATTAAGCCGTAGGATCCACTTCTGTTGGTGCCTTTCCGTCAAATCCTTTAAGTTTCAGCCTTGCGTCCATGCTCCCCCCAGAACCCAAAAACTTTGATTTCTCATAAGGTGCCGATCCCTGGTATCTGATCATCTTCGAGCCCCCAACTTTCATTCTTGATTAATGAAAACATCTTTGGCAAATGCTTTCGCAGTTGTTCGTCTTTCATAAATCCTAGAATTTTACCTCTGACTATGAAATATGAATGCCCCTGACTGTCCTTGTTAATCATTACTCTGATCCTGAAGGCCAACTCAATTGGATTGAAATCCTATAATGTTATCCCATGCTAATGTATACAGAGCGTAGGCTTGCTTTGAGCACTCTAATTTTTTCAAAGTAACAGCGCCGGAGGCATGACCTGGCCAGTTAAGGCCAGGAGCGCATCGCCAGCAGAAGGGACGAGACGACCGGTGCATACCTGAGGCGTACCGGCGGACCCATCCCAAAGTCCAACTATGAGCTTTTTAACTGCAACAACTTAAATATACGCTATTGGAGCTAGAATTACCGCGGCTTCTGACACCAGACTTGCCCTCTAATTGATCCCCGTAAGGGGATTTAGATTGTACTCATTCTAATTACCAGACTCTTTGAGCCCGGTATTGTCATTTATTGTCACTACCTCCCCGTGTCAGGATTGGGTAATTTGTGCGCCTGCTACCTTCCTTAGATGTGGTAGCCGTTTCTCAGGCTCCCTCTTCGAAATCGAACCCTAATTCTCTGTCACCCGTCACTACCATGGTAGGCCACTATCCTACCATCGAAAGTTGATAGGGCAGAAATTTGAATGATGCATCGCCGGCAAGAGGGTTGTGCGATCCATCAAGTTATCATGAATCATCGCAGCAACGGACAGAGCCCGCGTCGACCTTTTATCTAATAAATGTATCCCTTCCAGAAGTCGGGGTTTGTTGCACGTATTAGCTCTAGAATTAATACGGTTATCCGAGTAGTAGATACCATCAAACAAACTATAACTGATTTAATGAGCAATTCGCAATTTCACAGTCTGAATTAGTTCATACTTACACATGCATGGCTTAATCTTTAAGACAAGCATATGACTACGGGTAAGATCAACTAGGTAGCATTCCTCATCGACGCTGGCATCGCACAAGGCACGTCATCCCTTAATGGTCGACGGCTCAATACGAGCGCATGACCATCGTATGCGATTAGCGACGAACGCTGATTTCGGGCAAAGAGAGGCCAAGGACCCTATACCGTCATGGTGTGCCGCATCTAAGAGATCGAGCGATGTCCCACGGGCCACGTGTGCCACACTTGTTGGAGTGAGCAGCGTGGAACACGAGACGTGCTTAGGGGTTCGCCCCACGTCGTCCACGGAGGCAGACGTAACGCAAAAGTTGGACGATGTGACTTCAAACTGCCTTCTTTGTAGGTACGCACCACAGGAAACCGACCGACCGACCGAGGTAACATAAGCACTTGGCCTGCGAATGAAGAGGCAAGCAGGGGTGGACATCGCTGCTCAAGCAGGGATCCAACCGACCCATACAAGCTGACCACCACTCACGCGCGATCACGTTCGCTATTCCCAGACTACCAAGCCGGGAACCGCCCCACAATCTGGGCAAACGAAGGCCTACAAGCAGACGGAACGGGCGAGATAGCCCGAGAATGCACCGCTAGGCATGAAGAATTTTTGAGGGACAAGGGATGGGAACGGCATGAGGTGCATGACCAGGTCGCACGTCGCAAGCTTAAGAGTCCACTTCGTGGTGCTCGACCAAGCACCGAGTGCACGCACTTGAGCTGCCAACCGAAAGCGGACTTCGAGCCCCTACGGTGCATGGATTGCCATAACACTAAACCAGGTTCGTCGCATTACAACTCAGTAAGGACCATGGCGTCGTGTGCTAGGTGATTCGCGCATCATGCAGGCCCATAGGAACACACCGTCGGATGGCTTGGAGGTAGCACGGTGCTTGGATCGCCATGACATTGAAGCTCTAGCCATCGTCTTATCGAAATGCTTGCATCGTCACTTAATGAAAGGCAAGGCCGCATGCTAGGAGATTCGCGCATTGTGCATGCCCCTACCGTCTCCCTCTATACACCCGTATGCACGGAACAAGACAGGCAAACAACCTTCCTACCTATGCGGTGCTTGGATCGCCACGACACTAGACCACGTCCGTCGCATTACGACTTAGCGAGGACCATGGCATCGTGTGATAGGAAATTTTTGCATCGCACAGGCACGTTGGAACCCAATGGGGGATGGCTTCAAGGCCGCATGGTGCTTGGATCGCCACGACATTGAAACATCAACAATTGTCTCATCGCAACGTTCGTGTCGTCGCTTAACAAAAGCTAATGCCACGTGTGCCAGGCGATTCGCGTATCACACTTGCCCCCACCGTCCCCTAAGAGCCACCCAAGCCTACGCGGTGCTTGGATTGTCACGACACTAGACCATGGCCGCGCCTATCCACTCGGCAACGGCCATGGCTTCATGTGCTAAGCGATTTGTGCATCACGCAGGACCAACGACACGTCGGGGGACGGGAATGTTCCCTAACGTGTACCTAGCCGGCGGCACAGGGATGGCTAATTTTGTGCTTGGGCAACCACTCGCCTCCTCATTAGCCATCCCAATGACGTCGACGGTGTTGCGGCACCAAGATGGATAATGAGGGGCTAGGGAAGCCACCACGTTTCTCATTAGCCATCTTGGTGCCGCGCCGAGGGACATGCCTGGGGATGCAGGGCAAGGGTGGCATGGCCCCAACACATGGGTATGCAATGCAATACCTCGGCGTGATTCACTCGGTAGGCATTCCCGCCCACAATATAGCCCACGATATAGCACACAATGTGCCACGAAGTGCCGACAATGTGCCACGAAATGCCCACATGGACCTCGACCAAGGGGCTTGACACCATATGCCCCCCTATAGTACATTTAGATGCAAAAACCCAAGTGACAACAGTAACGTACATTTTGCCACAGATTCATAATAGGTGTTTTACACAATAAATGGCCCCATATGGCATGATCTTCGTACCCAACTTGCTCCTTATCGATAGCATATGATATCCAAATGCTTCAAGATTTTTTTTTTGAAAAAATATTTTTTAATATTTAATAATTGCGAAAAATAGGGAAAATAAATAAAAAATAGTAGAAAATTCAGAAAAAAAATTATTATTTCATACATTAACTTGTTAAATGATATTCAAACTTTTTTTTTTTGGAAAATTAATTTTTAATATTTAAAAATTATGAAAAATAGGGGAAAATCAAAAAAAAATACTAGAAAAATCAAAAAAAAAATTATATTAATTCATAAATTAATTTGTTTACATGATATTTGGCGTTAAAAATGTTTTTGGATGGATTGGGAACCCAATTAATCTAATTCCCCTCAGAAATGTAACGAACTGTTTGTCGGACAAGGGAAAGATTAA